>JAFVLL020013012.1:0-49208 GCA_021397915.2 Tor tambroides | reverse complement strand
AACTTGTTGAAAAGAATGAGAAACTGCTTTTATGATGTGCACAAGTGACTAGATGATGTGGAGGTTGAACAAGTAGTTTTGAAAATTTCATTTCTCATATGAGAAATGCACCAAAGCCACTGAGAAAAACTGTAATAAGCGACTAGTTAATAGAGAGAATTGGTCCCTTTGAGTACCCAATCCTTTTGAGTCCCAATTGGTTACCATAAAAATCTTGTTAAAAATAATAATAATAAAAAAATTACAATAAATATATTTATTCTAATATGAAATAGTATTACAATTTAAAATAACTGTTTTTCCATTTGAATATATTGTAAAATGTAATTTATTCCTGTGACTGCTAAGCTGAATTTTCAGCATCCATTACTTAAATCTTTAGTGTTACATGATCCTTCAGAAATCAGTCCACTGTGATATGCTGATTTGGTTCTCAAGAAACATTTCTTCTTATTATTAGTGTTTTAAACTGTGTCCAGATTCTATAAATATAAAGTACAATAGAAAAATAAAAGTAGTAATAGGCAGTTCAAAATAACATTTATTTGAAAGAGAAATCTTTTGTGACATTATAAATGTCTTTGCAGTCACTTTTCATCAATTGTATAACTTGTTTTGTAATCATTTTGAATTTTTGAACACTACTGTAGGTATGTGGCCAACATTATGTAGACACTCCTTTCTATACTACATTGAAATTCAGCTTTGTTGCAACAGTTTTGTAATATTTTTTGTTAGGTATTTTCTGTTCCAAAATAATTTGTACACAAAGCAGAGTCCATAAAGAAATTGTTGTCCAAGTCTGTTGTGACTTAATTGAACACCTTTGGGATGAATTTACCTGCCTGACCTCACTGATGCTCTTTTGTCTTTTCCTTCTTCATTTAATTTGAAAAGTGTGGCAAACAGCATTAATCCTCCCTTTGCTGCTATAACAGCTTCCTCTCTTCAGAGACGGATTTACACTAGATGTTGAAGCAGGGATGCAGGGATTTGCTTCTGTTCAGACTGGAGAGCATCAGGGAGGGCAGGCAGTGATGTTGCTCACAGTCTGTGTTCAGATTCATCTCAAACAGTTGAAATCACACAATTCATATCCACAAATATAACAAAACATAGTCATAAACAGCTAAATTTACCAATGTATGAAAAAAGTTTTAAAATGAAAAATGTAGAGAATTTCTTGTCTTTTTTTGATTGATGCAAACGAATCGTTGAATTACGAACCATTGACATGATCTGTTCAAACTGATTAACGAACATTAGTTTAACTTATTTAATTTTTTTTTAAAATCAGAGACACAATTAAAACATTCCTGACACATACACTACTGTTTTTCTAAAGGAAGAAATAACTGAATTCATACATTAAATTGATCAAAAGCGATAGAGACTTTCTAATGTATCAAGGATTCCACAAACATATTAGATGTTTTCAACTGTAATAATAAGAAGAAATGTTTCATCAAATCATCATATTAGAATGATTTCTGAAGAATCATGTGACACTGAAGACTGAAGTAATGACTGCTGCAAAATTCAGCTTTGCCATCAGAGGAATAAATTACATTTTAAAATATATTCAAATAGAAAACTATTATTTTAAATTGTGCTATATTTCACAGTATTACTGTTTCTACTGTGTTTTTTGCCTTGGGAAGCATAAGAGGCTTCTTTCAAAAACATTTAAAAAATCATACTGACCCAAAACGTTTGCATGTTAGTGATCACCAAAAATGATGATATGCTCTTTCAGAAACTTAATGGTCAAATAAAAGGCACATTAAGATTTCTGAAATTGAACACACTTGTCATTTGTCTCATTTAATCCGCTCCATTACATCCACGGCTTCCAGCAGCAGTGATCTATGTTATATCTGCATTGCAGTACATACACAAGGACTCAGAGACGCTGCAGAGAAGCAACCTCTCTCTCTCCCTCTTTCTCTCTCTCTCTCTCTCTCTCTCTCTCTCCTCGCTCCTGTTATCTGTCCCTCCCCTCTGTAATTGTATGTTTGCACCTTGAATTGTCAGTAATGCACAGCTTCAAACTAACCTTGCAGTCCAGTGAGGATGTTTAATAAATGTAGAGGCTGCTACAATGCTCTGAATGTTAAGTAGCTTTACATAAGAACAGGGCTTGTTTGGTTCCACCTCATTGCACTATACTACTGCACTGGACAATATTACTGTTGAACAGCCACACAGTAAATTACTGTAGGGCTGACTGGGCTGATGGATCAGTTAAAAGGACTGAATGGATGCAGTCATTGCACTTAAGTTGAGCTGGCATACTCAGAGAAACAAAAACACTTAGAAGATCAGTATTTTCTTCTGTAACCAGACCAATACGTGTTTTGGCATTAAATTGTATTTCATTGATATTGATTTTATATAGCATTAAAAGATTAGTTTGCACAAAAAGTAAACTTTTGCCATGATTTACTCGCTCTCATGTTGCTTATGACTTTTTGTTTTAATACGTGGAACATAAAAGGAGGAATTTTGAAGAATGTATTGGCTGCACTTTTCCATACAATTACAGTGAATAGAGACTGGAGCTTTTACGCTCAAAAAGGATGTAAAATAAGTATCATAAAGTGATCCATATGACTTGTGTACTATATTCCAAGTCTTGTCAAGTTATGCAGTAGTTTAATGTGAGAAACATACCGACTCATACTGACTCACTGACTTCTTTTGATTGCACCAACAACATTTTCAGTAATTTTCAGGCTTTAAATTTCAGTTGATTTCTCAGGTCAAAGCTAATCTGCAGCTTCAGAAGGCTTTAAATATATATAACTGACCACTTTTTTGTAACAAGTTGTTAGCTAGTTAAATAATGACATTTAAAGTTCCTGTTGTTGGGAAAACCATTCTGTTGGTTCTGATGTTCTGGTTTTCTGCTCTCAGATGGGAAGAGGAGTACACCATGAGAATGGACATGGAACAGAGAATGAATGATCTACAGGAGGTGAGGAACACTTTTTCATGTGCTGCTTGTACTGTATGTCTACAACACTTAACTTTTAATTTAATTTCTGTTCTAATTTTCTAGAATAATGCTAAAGACAGTCTTTAAATACTTGCACGTTCGAAAGTTTGGGGTTGGTAAGATTTTTTTTTTCTTCATGTTTTTCAAAGAAGTCTCTTATGCTCACCAAGACTGCATTTATTTAATCAAAATACATTAAAACAGTAATATTGTGAAATATTGTTACAGTTGAAAATAACTGTTTATAATAAATTCATTTCTTTGATGGCAAAGCTGAATTTTCAGCAGGTATGATGTCAGTATTCAGTGTCACATGATCCTTCAGAAATCATTCTAATATGCTGATTTGGTGATAGAAATCGCTCATACTTTTTACTTTCACTTCTGAATGATTTAATCGCTGAATTCCTTGCTGAATAATGACATTTCTTTAATAAAATCTTACTGACCCCAAAATTTTGACCAGTAGTGTACACCACTGAGCCTGTGTAAACAGATGGAAAGGATATGATGTTGTCTGTTTTGGTTGAAGCTTTAGTTCACATAAGAAAATCTCCTTGAAACTGTTTGGCCCTCGGGTGATTCATTTCAGCTTGAGACTTTTGGAATGTTTTACCTTTAGGATCAAATGTCACGTGGATGAACTAGGATTCAGGGGAAGCTTTGATTTTTTAACAGATTGAAACGGTCAGTGAGTAGATGTTTAAAGGCAAAACTATACTGTATAATGCTATATACAGTATAATGCCTAATGATGGCAATCATTTTTTAATTGAGAAGTTCTTTGCTTATCTCAGTGTTAGTTTATTATCTAGATTAATAAGATTAAACCTAGTCTTGGTCTAAATTAGTGCTGCACTGATAATTCTTAATTCAGTTACTTCCAATTACAAAATGTTCTTAAGATTTTCTAAAGTAACTTAAATATAAGTTGGGTTTCTAAATTAGTTTTCGGTATGTAATTATGTACGCTTTTGCTCTATGTGCAGTAGGGTTATTGCCATGCTAACATAAAGTAAAGAGTAGGGTTAGGTTTTTGGAAGTACTGTGTATGAGTTACATGTCCATGTGTTTGTATAGAAATGTAATTGTTTATTAATAATAATTATGGCTATGCATTTGTGTAGGACCTACAGGAGAGTGAGGTGTGTCAGGATGAGTTGGCCGTCAAGGTGCAACAGCTGAAAGCTGAACTTGTGCTCTTTAAAGGACTCATGAGTAATGTGAGTATGAAAAGCAAAGCACACTCTCAGTAAACTCAAACACTGCCAGAGTTACAGCATATACAGGACAGGTAATTATCATCCAACATTAAAATTATAATAGTCATCCTGAACCTCATGTTGTGTTCCTTTGTAAAAAAAAAAAGAAGTGTTTTAATTGTGTTGCATGTGCACTTGTAGTGTACTTCAAATCTTAAAAGTATATTTTTAAAAACCTGCACTTGCAGATAATGTAATATGAATGAAATAACTTAAGAGTACACTTAAGAGTACACTTTCATGACTGTTTCTCAATAATGTCAAATTAAAAGATTCCTTTAGTACGTTTTAAATGATTATGTTTTAATAATATTTTGTCAAGCTATAAAGAATTACAAGATAAAACAGAAGATATCTTGAAAAATGTTGGTAACCAAAAAGTTGACGTATCATCGACTTCCATAGTGTTTTTCCCATACTATGGAAGTCAGTGGGCTGTTTGTGCTTTTCCATGCAATGAATGTAAATGTGCACTAGGTAAAGGGTGTCAAGACCACATTGGTTGACCAGCACTAAGAGCAGCTCTAACCAGCACAAACCAGCATGAAGGAATTCATGATGGTCTAAAATTGTTTTTCGTGGCAGCCATTTGATTTCATTGCATTGCTCACATAGAGTTTAAATCAACAAATCACACGCACTCAGGGATTTGTTTGTGGCGAGCTCATGAACAATATGTGCTTTCATAGCAGCATAGCACTCATAGCACTCATTAGCACATTTTTCGAGAGCAGACACAGTCATCACATTTTCTGGAGAAATGAATGTGCTTTGTGCCTTTGTTCACATAAATGCTTACACGCAAACACATGTGTCAAGTACATGTAGAATTTCCCACCTCTCTACTTTCCGCAATTAGCACTTTATTTAAATCTTTGAATGTGTTTCATGGAATTTATTATCTGAAAATGAGACATTACCCTCCTTTGTATCAAATACTTTTCCCAGAAATGATTTATCACAGAGTTCAAAGAGTTAAAAATAGCTTGTTTTGTGAATGAGTTTAATACACACATGCTGTTCGCCACAAATCCAAGGAACAGTACAGACATCACAGTTTGCCTCATTGTGTGCCACAATAGACGTGCCACTGCGGTTTCAGTTTCATATCGTCTGAATCTCCAGTGCCTTGAATGCTAAACAGAATACTCAGAAATTAGTTATTAGTTATCTAATTACTCTTGCTTCAAATGACACACATAAACCCACGCAAATCTGCTCACGCACAGAACCTGTCGGAGCTGGACAGTAAGATCCAGGAGAAGGCCATGAAAGTAGACATGGACATCTGCAGACGCATTGACATCACAGCTCGCCTGTGTGATGTGGCCCAACAAAGAAACTGTGAAGATCCAATCAAGATCTTTAAGGTATTCAGAAAGTCACACATCTGCACTTCCTCTTTTTGTTATTCGATCATTGTTGTTATACTACGTGTTTAATCTCTATAGCTGATCTTTGTCTGAAAACTGAAATTTTTCTCATTTGAAAAAAATCTAAAAATCCTTACAAGAAGATAAAATGACTTAAGGAGAAAAATTGTATAATATATGAAAAGATGCGGTTATGCGAGTCTTAGAGAATGCAAACTTTTAACTATTAAACTATTAAATTTGGAAACCACTGTGAATGATACAACATTACAAAGTCCCCAACATTTTGTAAATGGTCTCTTCTATTTAATAACAATTTCTTTAATGTAAACACCTTTAATATCAGTTCCAATCCTCCATGTAAATCGAATTACATACTTTAACCTCACCATATATCATGACACAGCATCTGGACGTTATCTTATAAATATGTTATTTATAGCAAAATGAAATCATTTACAAAATTATTCATAGATGTTATCCTGTAAATGCAACCTTTAGCAGATATACAGTTTGTGATAAATGTACTTTTTGCAAGCATAGATGAAGATATTAAACTTTTTTTTAATTGCCCACTTTCTGTTTCATTGTGGACTGATTTTAAAAAGGACATGACAAATTTATTTATTTATTTCAAAATTCTAAATTTAGAACCTTTGATATTTTACTTTATTTTCAAAACCCACATTTTTCTGAAAAATGAAATTACTAACATTTTAATTATTTTGGCACAGTTTCATATATTAACAAGACAAGAAGAACTCAAAAGAAACCCTCATGTATTACCTTTTGTAATACTGATCTCACAAAATACTTTCTAAAAAACAAAACAAAACAAGAAACTTATAAAAACAATAGGAACTCAAAAGATTTTCAAACTGATGTAACTACCCAAATATTATATGATACGTATATATACAGTATATATTCATATTTTTACATCTTATATTATGTACATCTTATATTTCTTCTTATTCTTTATTTCACATATTCTGAAATGTCAACAATGCGCTATATTCTTATATCCCCTTTCTTTATTTGAAATAAATGAAAAAAATACCTTCATAAAAATAAAAAAGAAGTTCATAAAATGTCTTGAATTAAGTTCTCAGCAAATCGTTTTCTTGTTTTCATAAACAGTAGCATGTCACAAAATGTATGTACAGTATATTATCATCCAACTCTAATCTGATAAATATCTAAGACATGAAAATATTCAGATATTGCAAACATTATCATTATGGTGTTCTGTGAAGCTGCTTTGCTTAGTAAAAATAAATTTGACTTTACTTGTTTTCAGCACAAATCTAACAAAATTTAAGGACGTTTGCGCTTAATACAAGAACAGTTTATTTCCCGATGCTTCTCAAGTAAATGTATAGTTTTCAGTTTCAATCTTATTACTGGAAAACAAATCTATCATCTATCTGTAATCTTGCACCCTTGTAATTCATACGACACCCCAGCCCCCTCTCTATGTCACTGACTCAGCTGCTGTGAGTTTCTGCTGACGCCTGCTATAATGTCTGAGGCACAGAGAACTGATGTCTATTGCATTATGGGTGGAAGAGGGGAGCGGTCCAACCTATAAATCTTTTTGTATGTTTGTTTCAGTACTCCAGCGGGTCAAAAATGTTAAGGCTATGAAATGGCCTAACATCTCTTTTTCTTGCCATCTCAGGTCCCCAGCCCTCAGAACGCCATCACCTCTCGTGCCCGTAAACAAGCCTCACAACCTGCCAATGGCAGCGAGACAGATGAGCCAGTCAGCACGTCCGAGAGTGATGGAGGTGGTGCGCGAGACGATGAAGTGTGCACCCCTTCAACCCTCCAGATCAATGAAGAGATGCAGAGAATGTTGACCCAACTGTGAGCCATTGAAAATTGCCTTGCAATGTTTGCTCAGAGCTGTGGCTCCTGTTCTTTTTACAGTCTGTTTATAACTCTTTGCCAGGCGGGAATGTGAGTTTGAGGATGACTGTGACTCTCTGGCTTGGGAAGAGACTGAGGAAACGCTCCTTCTGTGGGAAGATTTCCCAGGATGCACTTTAACAGCAGACACCAGTCAGGGGGAGGTTAGTGCACTGCATTCTGGATTCATTCTGGTATATATGTGGTTGAAATACTGTTCTTGTTATTTCTTACTACTTCCTTATTTAGTAAATGTTTATGTACACTTGAAAATTTTCCCACGATTAAAAGCCTGTTAAGAATTCAAGGGTCCATATCATAGAATTTATTTTCAATCTTTTTGTCCCACTTATAATGCTAGGCACTAAAATGTGACATTTTTTTAAATTAACATTTTCCAGTGCTAAAATTAAACAGGATGTTGTTTCTACAGTAACTTAATACGTTTATGCAAATGACCTCTGTTGTGATTGGCTAACGTCTTTGAATGTGAAATAAAAATGCTAGCGAGTGCAATATAATTGACTGGCCCACTTTTCAATAACAGCCTTCAGTGCAAAGACTTCACGACAAAAAAAAATCAGTTGAACTGAATTCTTGTATTTTGAAATAGCACAAAAAAAATTTAAATTTGATTTTACCTTCATAATAAAAATTAAACAAAACTGCTATAAAATATGCAATAAAGAAGCTACAATAAAATACATCATTTTTAATATTTAAAAAAAATGTCCAGTCAAAATCATGGAAGAGGCATAATTTATAAATAAGAATCTTCAAGACTTTTGATTATAATCTAAGAGCCAGATTTACTAACAGCTTGCGCCAGCGCAGACCGTCTTTTGGCGTTAATATAGTCCTGTCTGGATTTACTAAAGACATGCAGTGAAGAATTAGCACTGAAAAGGCGTGGACCTTATTGAATATGCATTTTAGGAGTTTCCCTTTCAGACACAAAATTTATGGGAGGAAAGTATTAAAATGAATCACGCAATGAGATTTACTATCATTTGATCTTGTCAAATTACTGGTATTTGCACCATTATTTAACGGCCCAAAAAAGCATGTCTAAAAGCAGGCGGTAATCTGCACTGCTCTTGGTAGATTGCGCTGGTCATTATGGAAATGATCTGGCTGCGTCTGTGTTCTTTAATGTGCGCATTGTCAGTAAATCAGACGCAGAAATTTCCCCTCCCATCGGCACTTTTATTGAATAAATGCTAATTTGCCCCGTTTAGTAAATCTAGCCCTAAGAATCTTATTGGTGCACCTACTAAATATTCTTGAATTTTGTTGATGTTCACGTTTTATTATTCATCTAATTCATCTAAATTCATTCATTCATGCATTCATATTTTGTTTTTCAGTATGAGTATCATAAACATTTTCTGTCAAAAGACGTATTTCATTTCATTTCAGAAAATGCCTTTTGACAGAAACTTTACCCAGTTTTATGAGAAAAAAAATCAATGCAATAACTTAATTAAGCTTTTTTATATAAATGTTACTTGTTAAGCATAAACCTAAATTTTTGTTGTATTTATATAAAAACAAGTTATGTGGTGTGTAGTTTCTCTCTATTTTAAAAGTAACTTCAATTTTGCTTTCCTTTCTCATCTCTCTCCCAGCATTATGCTCTGCTTTATATAATAATTCAAATCTTTCCCTTATTTTTTCCCCCTCATTGTAACTCTTGACACTCTTGTCATTTCCACCACGCTATTACGTTCTTTCCTCAGGCACTCACTCTCTCCCTCTCCTCCTGCCTGTCTCTTTCTTTTTCATGAATTTCTTAATGTTTGTGGTGAACTGCGGAGTATTGCTTCATCGCTCAGGGTTGGCAGCTCTAACAGAAGCCAGGCAGTGGCAGCTTCATAAAATTCAACACAGGGTGAAACTCAGATTCACATGCTTGCTCAGAGTGTCCAAAGGAGAATAGGATTCCACTGGTCATCCAGTCATGGGGTTCACTCATAGGACACATGCAAACACACACACACACACACACACACACACACTGCTCATATTTAGGTCAGGGTACTCAGTCCAGTTTGCTGGGGGGCGGTTCGATACTAAACATTACTGACATTAGTTAATGCGATGTTGGCTGGAAGTGTGTTGCGTTTCATGGAAAGCTCAAAGGATTCAAAGTGTTTAGAGTTTTCCATCAGCGGGGTCATTAATCTAGTATTTTATTTTCCCTCTGGTAAAATCTGATCTGCTGGTGAGTGCGTATGCTTCAGCATGAGATAATGTGGCTTTCTTTCTCTCTCTATCTGTCTGATCAGGAGGAGTGCTTGGAAGAGGTGATTAAGGACACTGAATGTCTTTTTAATTCCAGGGAGAAGGAATATCAGGAGACTATAGACCAGATAGAGGTGAGAAGTTCACATTAACCAGCATTTTACTTTACATTCATTTTGTTGATTCTGATTGACTGATTGCAATGTTATATTAAGCAAGATAATGTACAGTCAGCTGATCATTATCTCAAAATAAACCCTACGGTTTTTGAAAAACATCCTGTCAGAGTTTGTTTTGTGATAATGATTGACTATACAGTACTTTATCTCCTGCATACAGTCATAAATCATATATAAGTTGCTTTGGATAAAAGCGTCTGCTAAACGACTAAATGTAAATGTAAATATTACTGTATTACTCTTTTCTTGTAATTTATACTGGATGCTAAGTGCAAAGTAAATAAATGTGCATAGAAATGTATGTATAGCAGTTCATCAGCCCAGTCTGTTTCTCTGTAGTTGGAATTGGCCACAGCAAAGTCAGACATGAACCGTCATCTTCATGAGTACATGGAGATGTGCAGTATGAAGAGAGGACTGGATGTGCAGATGGAAACCTGCAGGAGACTCATCACTCAGAGTGGAAACAAGTATGCAAATATCTACAAACATATATGGGATTTTGACGCTTAAAACTTTTCACTTGGTTATTCTTAATCCTGGGTTAGCTTGTTGCACACTGTTCATAACGTATCCTGGTTTTGAGCTTTCACACTGTACCTTTGTAAACCGTGGATTTACATATGCATATTCATGAGGTCAGCGACATTGATTGGACAAATACAGCACGCAAGGAGAATGCAGCCTAGTTCCCCTAGAAATGAAAATTCTGTCATTATTTACTTGCCCTGATCTTGTTCCAAACCCATATGATTTTCTTTTTTTCTGTAAAACATAAAAGAAGATTATTTTGAGAATGTCTCTGTGGTTTTTATGTATACAATGGACGTCAATGGTCACCAAAACTGTTTGCTTACCACCATTCTTCAAAATATCTTGCTCCAAAGAATAAATAAATACAGGTATGAAACAACATGAGTGGAAGTAAATAAGGACATAGTTTTCATTTTTGGGTGATCTACACCTTTATGTATTCTGAAGTATACAGTAAAAATAATGCTGTGTCTTCATCACTCTATTTAAAACATCTTTCATTACTATTCATCATTTTTCCACTCAGATGCTGAAACCTAACAGCCTCTGAAAGTTTATGTGGACAAAACTCACCACCAAGGACATTAAATATTATAAATATCACATCTTACCAGCAAAAATACACTCGTTCACATCCTTCTCCCCACTCTCTGAAGCAGAAGTCTCTAAACTCATCCTTTCCAGTCATCCTACTACTTGTCCGCTTGATCCTATTCCATCTCATCTCCTTCAAGCCATTTCTCCTGCAGTTGTACCTGCACGCACTCACATTGTTAACACATCCCTTCACATAGGAGTTTTTCCCTCAGCTTTTAAACAGGCTCGTATAACCCCACTTCTTAAGAAACCCACTCTTACCCCAACTCTTTTAAGGAGCTATAGACTGGTTTCCCTTCCACCTTTCATTGCAAAAACACTTGAAAGAGTTGTGTTCAAACAAGTCTTTGCCTTTCACACACAGAACAACCTCCTCGACAGCAACCAATCTGGCTTCAGAAGTGGACATTCGACCGAAACTGCCATGCTCTCAGTTGTTGAAGCCCTAAGACTTGCAAGAGCAGCTTCCAAGTCTTCATTACTTATCTTGCTGGATCTGTCCGCTGCTTTTGATAAAGTCAACCACCAGATCCTCCTGTCAACCCTATTGAGAAAGGACATCTCAGGAACCGCACTTCAGTGGTTTGAGTCTTACCTCTCAGATAGGTCCTTCAAGGTATCTTGGAGAGGTGAGGTATCCAAGTTGCAACATCTAACTACTGGGGTGCCTCAGGGCTCAGTTCTTGGACCACTTCTCTTCTCTGTCTACATGACATCACTAGGTTCTGTCATTCAGAAACATGACTTTTCATATCACTGCTATGCTGATGACACTCAACTCTACCTCTCATTCCATCCTGATGATCCGACGATAGCTGCTCGCATCTCAGCATGTCTTTCAGACATTTCTTGTTGGATGAAGGACCATCAACTTCAACTCAACCTAGCTAAGACAGAACTGCTTGTAATTTCAGCAAACTCATCGTTTCATGACAATTTCACCTTCCAGTTAGGCTCATCAACCATAACTCCTTCAAAAACAGGCAGAAACCTTTGAGAGTTGTGATTGATGATAAGTTGAATTTCTCAGACCAAATTGCTAAAATTCCAGCAGATTTGCTTTATACAACATTATGAAGATCAGGCCCTTTCTTTAAGAACATACAACACAAATAAAGCTCTTGTTCAAGATCTTGTTCTGTCCAGACTTGACTATTGCAATGCTCTCTTGGCAGTCTTCCAGTCAATTCCATCAAACATCTACAATTAATCCAAAATGCCGCTGCAAGATTAATCTTTAATGAACCGAAAAGAACGCACGTCACACCTCTGTTCATCAGTTTGCACTGGCTAACAATAGCTGCTCACATAAAATTCAAGGCATTAATGTTTGCCTAAAAAACCACCTCTGGCTCTGCACCCCTTTACCTAAATTCAGTACTTCAGATATGTGCCCTCTAGAAGCTTGCGTTCTGCAAGTGAATGATGAATGCCATCCCAAAAAGGCACAAAATCACTTTCACGGACTTTTTCATTCACTGTTCCCACCTGGTGGAATGACCTGCCCAACTCAATCCGAGCAGCTGAATCCTTAGCCATCTTCAAGAAACGGCTAAAAACACATCTGTTCTATCTTTATTTGACTCTGTAACTCTATCTCTCTCTATTCTAATTCTATTTTATCTATCTGTCTTCTTTTAAAAAAAAAAAAAAAAAAAAAAAAAAACACACACAGCCCTGACCCTCTATCAACTACATATTTATTCTCTAACTGCTACTTTTTCTTTCGATCCAAAACTAACACTAGCTTTCTTTTTTTCTATTCTATCTACTTGTTTCCATAAAAAAAAAAAAAAAAAACCTTGCTATGTGTACTGCGTTAGGCTAACCGAGACTTGTCATATGCTTGCATGTTGTTGCTCTTTTGTTGGTTTTGATTGCTTCTATTGTCCTCTTTTGTAAGTCGCTTTGGATAAAAGCGTCTGCTAAATAACTAAATGTAAATGTAAATGTAAATATAGTGATAATGATAAAGATATAGTTTTAAGTCAGTGCCGATAGCCTTGTGGACAGCATGCTGACATACAGCGCCGTGGCGCTATGGGCGTCCCGAGTTTGAATCCTTTCCCGATTCCACCCCCTCTTTCATCCACATCTCTTCCTGTCAGCTCTAATCTGTCCTATCATAATAAAGGCAAAAATGCCAAAAAATAAATCTTTAAAAAAAGATATAGGGCCAGTTTTACTAAACAGGACAAATTAGTGTGAGAGTGCAATTCCAAAACAGCGCCGATGAGTGTGGAAATTTCTGCGGGTGATTTAACAACAACGAACAAATTAAAGAACACAGACACAATGTCTCATTTACATATCGACCAACGCAATATACCAAGCACAGCGCAAATAAGCATAGCCGCAAATAAAGAAATAAGGAAGCCACAGTACATTAAAAAGAACCAGAGGCCAAAAAATGAAAGGTTGCAAGAAGTTCTGATAGACCTGGTATTGCGTGACTCCTAGTTGAGAGTTCCAAGTCGTCTTTTATTTCCTGAAGCAAATTAAAAATAACATGGCTTGGCAAATTATATGTTCGGAGAATGTGTTCTTCTGGCATTCCAAATAAATTTATAAGTGGGGAAAAAATCCTCTCCCTTCTACCACACGCTCTCTGTTCTCTGTGGTGCCTCCTCCTAGGAACAATAATTGCAGCTATTTCAAGCACAAAATAGTTTAAGACATGCTTTTTTTGGGCATTAAATAATGGCGCAAATACCAGTAATTTGATGAGCGCAAACGTTAGTAAATCTCGTTGCATGATTCATTTTAATACTCTCCTCCCATAAATTTTGCGTCTGAAAGAGAAACTCCTACAGATGCATATTCAATAAGGTCAGGCACAAAAATAACTGTGTCCAGGCCTTTTCAGTGCTAATTCTTCACTGCGTGTGTTTAGTAAATCCCGACAGTACTATTTTAACGCCAAAAGACAGTTTGTGCGGGCGCAAGCTGTTAGTAAATCTGGCCCATGGTTTTAAAATCATTCTAAATGTAAAAGAATAGCAAAGTTTGCACCACAACTGAACGATAATGCTATAATTCCTTTCAGACCGATTTTTTTTTCCAGCTGATGAACAATAAAAACTTTAACAGCTAATCAGAATCCATCCTGCTTTAAAGACCTTGAGCATTTAAAGCGGCAAATAATATAAACAGAATGTTATCATCCGTAGGTGTGGACGCTAATATAGTTATCGTTATAGTTATCTTTATAGTTATTGTTCTTAGTGTGAATGGGCCTTAAGACATTTTATGATTGATTTTCTGTAGCTAAATAACTCTGATTGTTTGATTTTAGCATTGTATTGTTTCACACTTCATACATCTGGCACCCTGTTTGTGTGAAACTGAGTGGGGTTTCATAACCAAGGGATAAAACCCCCTTTTTTTTTTTCAAAATTAAAAGTGTGAAATTTTGCTTTAAAAGTGGCCTAACATTTAAAAAGACAATACCATTTCCCACAGCATAGGAAAAGTATATTTTGTTGATTTTTCTCCTTTTCACTTTTCCCATCATACAGTAAATCCACTTCTTCTATACCTGGAGGTGGTGGTACAGATGCAAACGGTGAAGCAGAGAGGGATAAAACCGAGGAAGGAGGAAGATAATGATGCCATCAGATCTGAAGAAGGTGTTTGGAAGAAGAAGAAAAAGCGCCCCTCATCTCTTCATGGCACCCTTCATCGTCCCTTCTCATGTTTTTGCAGTCTATCAGTCACTGCCTCTAGTGGTGGTAAATGGAATTACATCGCGTGTGCTCAGTGCCCAAAAGTGAACATGTACTGAGACATTTTTCCCCTGTGGTTGTGCAGTGCAGCTTTACTGTTTTCACACCTACATAATCTTAAAAGATGAGAGTCCTGACAACATTGTTTGCTTTTATCTGCTTTCATTGAGCCCGTCCACCGGCGGGTATCGATCATGTTTTCCGATGCCCAAATGTCTGAGTCATCATATTTTCAGCACTGAATACAATCACTTTTGTTTTCTGGCAGAGAATCACAATGTTTTCACAAAGTTTCCATTTCCTAGAGACTCCGAGGGGACATTTGCTCACTTATCGTTGCCGCATGTAGCGTTACGTGCCGCTGTAAGCCGTGGGTCAGTAGGTGTGTTGTGCTTCCTGTCTGAGCTGTTGTAAATACTAGGCTGTTAATGCTAGTGAAGGGTGGAGGTAACTGTAGCCTGCACGTCCCCCATCTTTGTGCTCAAATTCACACTAAATATATGACATTTCATGCTAACGGTATTGTGCTGATGCCAGGCTGCTTCGGAGTCTCGGTTGTATGCGCTCTTAGAATAATGAACTCTTTGACTTCCTCTCTTGCGGGTGGAAAACATGAGTGATGGGTGAGGTCAGATGAGTGAGATTTGAGGATGTTATGGCTCTGAGTAGATGTCAGAGTGTTACGCATGTCAACTTCGAGGTTATTTCCTTTTTACTTTTCCCCTCATTTTTCGTCTTTGAGATCAGCGCTATTGAGTCTTTTTACATGAAAATGCTGTATATGTAACGCTGCTGTAGATGTGAGACCTGCTTCAGTCCATAAAATATCTAGGATTTCAAAGGTCTTTCTGTTTTGGATAGCAAAATCCTTCCAGTGCAGTTCACCTTTGGTATTTTTCTGTTTCGTAGACCTTGTTGGTGCCTCTGCTGGCTGAGATTGATGCAAAGATCTGTTTGCTTGTTTGTCTGAACAGTTGTTTTCATTGGAATCAGTCTTGTAGTCCAGACTAAGCTGACATGAGTGAAGTCCTTAGAGCAAATTATTTTCATGATAGTGGTCTCCTTGATCTTTGGGAGTTTTTAAGAGCACCCTATCTTGTTACAGTAGATACCTTTAGAAAGTGAGATCCTGATAGATCAAGCTCACTAATGAATGATCTTACTAAAGACCCCCAGAAATGTTTGACAAACTTAGGATCTTATGGAAATCCTTTTCTGCCTCAGAGTTTAAAAAAGATCATTGTGACTTTGTTTCTTGTAATCACGAGTTAATATCTCAAAGTTGCAACTTTATTTCACATAATGGCAAGATTATGTCTCACAGTTGCGACTTTGTTTCTTGTAATTACAACTTGATGTTTCGCAGTTGTGACTTTGCAACCCTGTATCTTACATTTGCAGCTTTATGTCTCGCAGTTGCGATTTTCTTTTTTCATAATTGTCAGTTTTTATGACTTTGTTTCTCACAATTGCCGCTTTTTGGAATTGTGACTTTGTATCTCACAATTAAGACATTTTTTCTTTCAATTTTGCCATACCTGACAGTTTTGATTTTGTTTCTTGTAATTGTGACTTAGTCTCACAATTACAAATTTGTTTCTAGTAATTTTCTAGAGACGTTATATCTCAGAATTTGACATTGCTTCTTGTGATTTTGACTTTATACCACAATCGTGGCTTTGTTTTTCATAATTGCGATTTCATGTCTCATAATTGCAACTTTGTTTCTCGTAATTGCGACTTTATATTTAATGACATTGTTTCTTGTAATTTTGACTTTATATCTCACATTGCGACTTTATTTCAAGTAATTGCGACTTTATGTTTAATGGCATTGTTTCTCGTAATTGTGACTTGAAATCTTACAACTGCAACTTTGTTTCTCCACTCTGAGGTGGAAATGGGAACATTTGGAGATTGATTTTTGTTAGCGTCCTGCAAATTAAGATTTGTTGAACTACTGAGTGAGATCTTGATGGGTTTGATCTATTGCATTAGACCTGCTGGAGATCTAAAAACCTCATGACATAGTTTTAGGAACAAATTTTCTTTTCTACCCATCTAAAAGAGTGAGATCCTAATGGGTTAGATTCACAGTAGAATGACCTTTCAGTCATTTTCTTGAGTAATATCTCATGCAAATGAATGTGTAATCTGATTCTAGGCTAAAGTTCTCAAGAACCTCACATGATTTGTAATAATCAGCTCTTTTTTTGGTAGAGCACTCTCTAATTCTAATCAAACGCCCACAGGGACTAATACAGTAGTTCCAGAATAAACTGACAAACCGACTTCTGGTTGGCTTTGTTGGTCATTCATATCTGTAGTCAAATAGGTAGTCTGTGTGTAAACCACAGCTTGAATTCAAGAATAGAGACTAAAACTCTTTGAAAGAGACATTTCGAGTGCCAAATGTGAAATAAAACAGTCAGGAAAGATACTTCACACAGTGAAAATGAAAACCTCATGCTTTTGAAAACATGGTGCTGTACATCCAGCACGCTGTAGAAAAACAAAGAGTGAAAGCTTTAATAAACATACTACAGCATATATCACTTTCTATGATGAGCCGGAACAGAATTTAATCTTTTGAACATTATGTTATGTACCATCCTCAGGTTGTTTTTCTTTTTATCTTGTTCTATTTTTTGCATACTGACTGACGAATGACGCTGTGTTTCTGCCTTAGGTTTTTCCCTCTGGCCACTGTGAAGTTCTGTCGGGGTTTTGCAGATTCATTGTGATTTTATTTCTATCAACAAGTTATTTCATTTAAAAGCAGTGTTCTATGGGTACCAGTGAAACAGTGTGTAAAAATCTTTCTTTGATTGGAAGAAAAAAAAACAGCCCAGAAAAATAATAGGATGAGCTTGATGATTAATTAAATGGTTACAATTTGATTTTGAGGAAAAGGCTTTGTTTGTCTGTGAACAAAATATTGCATTTCTGCTGCCAATAAGAAGCACTGTAAATGACTGAGCCATTGTTCATTCACAGATTTTTTTTCATTCTTATTATTTTAGTTTAGTTTATTTTTTTATGTTGTTTTGCAGCACTGAGCTGAACTATGTGTGTAAGATATGTATGCATGTGTATATGTATGGAGTGAGCTCTCCAGGTTTGTGCAATGAGTAACTGGTTATTTTCTACAGCAATTTACTTGTTGTTTGTTGCTATATGAACTTAAAACAAAAGTCTTTTACGAGAATTCTGTTAACAATTTCAATAACAATTCAATAACCACAAATCCGGTCTTGTATGAAATGACAATAGTAGACAGTCAGGAAAATGACTCACTGGAACTGAATGAATTTTTCTTAAAGGGCTTTTGGATATTTCAAATTTGCAATGGCTACAAACAATGAATAAATTCCACACAATATCTTCACCAAAATAATAACAGAACTTGAAAAAAAAAGACAAAGTGCTTAGAAAGAATGCTTATTAGCAATAACTGTATGAATGCAATGATGCTGTAACCTAGAAGAGGAAAGGGAGAGTTGTGTCCGCGCAAACGCTGGCTATACAAGCAAGTCCTGAACCTTAACAAGAGAATTACAACATCTGAAATGATCGCTTGGGACGTCTGAATGATTTCAGAGTCATTCATAGCATCTCTGTGTCATTCTGTAGCATCTCACAGGAATGATTCTTGTTCCTACTGTGGAATCGTAGGGATGTTTCTATTTTAGGGACCTCCAAGGGATCTCTTTAAATAAAGTGGCACATGTGCCACTGTGGTTGTGGGTTTCAGATGCAGTCCAGTGAATGTTTTGCTCCCAGGATCCACCTAAGCATCTATGAGAAGGAAAAGGACCCCAACTGCAGCAATGGCGCATGTGCATTTTGATTTAAAGAGTAACAGGACTGTATGTATATATAAATATGTATGTATGTAACCCAAAGCAGAACAGGAACTGCTCGCTTTACTGAAAGTGTACAGAAAGACTGGAGCTTTAAAAAGATTTCAGAATAAAGGTTACTGCTGAACACACACTGCGAGGAGTGGATTTTTTGTGTCATAGTGTGTGTTTTTTTCTTTTTCATTCTATAGGTCATTTTTTCCTCTAAGTATGTTTTTCTGTCAGACTGTTACGCACTTAGTTGCTTAATAAGGTAACACTGGAAAAAAAAATGCCAAAGACATGGCGTAAATTGAAAGACATTTAAGATCAAAGCCACAGACATTTGTGTGAGTTGACCTTTTGTCTTTACATGATGGTGATTTTACGTCTGGGAACGTAACACTAAAAAGTGAACAAACTATTCAGTTTTATGTCCAACAAACTCGTTTTTAGAGTATACATGTTTGCACGGAGCTGCACACAAAAAGAAATTCACTCATTCAAGTTATTTTCTTTTTGTGTGCAGCTTCGTGCAAACATAGAAATGTGTTCATATGTGTATATTTTTGTGAGGCATCCCAAAACCACTCCAGTTAGAAATACAATCACATTCTGAATGTGTTTTATAGCTTTAATCAAACCAGTAATAATGAAACATCAATGAAACCGTGACAGCCACACAGTGAAGCCATTGCTTCTCTCTCTCTCTCTCTCTCTCTCTTTCTCTTTTCACAACAGCAGTCAGGTGAAGGGCAGTGTGAGAAAGAGAGGGAGGGGAATGACAGGAAGACACAGCAGGTGAGGAAACAATGAGATGAAATGATCAGAACAGAACACAGACTGGCAGAAGACACAGAAATAGAGATTGAAAGCATTTGATGACATTTTGGATTCGACTAATTGTGAGGTACTGACTATTTTCACTTGTATTGTAGTTATTGTTATGCTATTTTTCACTTCCTTATAAACGCAGGTCTTTCTTTTAAGATGCTGACTAAAATTTAAAATGACTTAAAATAAAAACAAAAAAAAATCAGAAGGAGAGAGTCACATGCTTATTTGATATTTTCATCAGATCCACAAATCTACTTCCCCCTTTTTTTTGGCAAACTCAGCTGTTGCATAATGCAATTTATTATTTTATTAGTCATGAACATGTGAACTTCGAAGTGAAACTTTAATCACTCTTCTAAATCACACTTCTTTATTCGAAAGTTTGATTGTGTTTGTTCGTATGTTCTCCAGCGACTGATGGAGGGTGTGTGATATGTTGTCTGTGTGGATCACTGATATAGTTGTATCGTTTACAGATGCTTGTGACAGTGTTATCTGTAGCCATGGTGATGCTGACAGGTCACCTGATGTATGGGCTGCCTATGGTAAATTATGTTATAATCTTGTTAACATCCTACAGTTGTTAAGACGCTTCGTTGTGCATCATCTGTGTTCACCTTAATCTGAATCGTGATCTGAACTAGCGCAGAACCGCACTTTAGTGTGCATTTTAAAAAAACAGTGTCACTCTATTGGACTCATCCATGACACGTTTTCTTGTTTTGAGCAGGACGGAAAAATGAGAAATCCTAGAGGCCTTTCAGAAGAGTGTGATACGGAAGAAATGTGTGAACCAGGTGAGAAAGCATTTCGGCCTGGTGTTTCTCAGAGTCTCTTAACTTGCGTCACTTTATCTGAATTCTTTCCCTGTTTTTGCGGTGTGCGTGAGCGTACCTTTCTGTCACAACACTTCCCAGTATTACATATGTGGTCTAAGCAAGAAATCGCTCAGGACATCAGTGGTTATTTATTAGGTTTTCTTCACCGTTCTTTCTTCTTCCTTTCCCTCTCTTTCTTTCTCTCTCGTGATGGGAAATGGTGTGTTCTGACACAGAAGCGTAAACCACTTCCTTCATTAGAATGCCACTGCCTGTTTGAGCTACTTTGTAACGTCCTGTTTTTGATGCTATTTCTCATCTCTCCCCTTAAGAGACCTCAGTCAGCAAGTCTGAGTCTGTGCATAAAAGTGTGTGTGCACGTATGTGAGTGTGTCTGTGTGCGAGCACCCACATCCGCCTTTAAAAATTCAGAATGTGCCCTTTGAGCTGAACGTCGGTGCACAGTCAAATACAAATTTAGTTATTACACTTTTAAATGTGTTAGGATAGTCATTTTAGTATCTATGCAGTGCATTAAGTTAAATACTGAAGGAACGTTATGGGAGAGATTTCAATGTTTTTGCATTCTCTCACAAAACTTTTGCACTCCCCTGAGTAACTTTTGCGTTCACTTGCAAAACTTTTGTTATGGAAATTATTTGAGGTGGGAGGGAAAACTATTTCAGTGCTTTTGCGAACGAAACGCGATAGTTTTGCTAGGGAATGGACCGTTGAATAAAAATGTTCAGTTAGTGCAATTATTATTATTTATTTTTTAACTTAAAAAACACTTCTCATCACCTATCCATCTCATTTTTCAACAAAGTAAACTATTTCCTGTGAATGCACAAGACCGATTCATTAGCCACCATAGGTAAATAACTAGAAGTATAATGAAGGGCTGTAAACTGTAAAACTATTTGTGCTACAAGTTTGTGTGCTTATGTTTATGATAGTAAAATATAGCTGCAAGCAGCAATTAAGGGTCCAAGCACTACAGAGATAAAATGAGGAGCAAAATTTCAAAGCAGCAAGCATCAGACCAACTGCAAAAATGAGTAAATAAAGACATTTGGAGATATTTTAAGCAAAATGGTTAAATAGAATCACTTGTAATGTGATATATTTGCTTATTACTTTTGACCAATAGGTGGCGTTGACACCAAATTGATGTGGTATAGTTAGTGTGAGGTGACAATGACACATGAAGTTTGGTGTCAATTAGGGATGTGCATCTCCATAACTGAGGCCAGTGCGATATGCATCTCGATACATAGCCAATGATACATTACATTAAAAATACATATGAATTTCAATTCGATTCAACTCAATGCAATACACATGCAATGGAAAAAAAATATGATGCTATGCAATTCAGCATGGTACAAATAGTTTGCAGTTATTTCTTTGGTTCAGACAGACAGCAAATCATAAATTAACTTCAGTGCCTTCTGACTTCTAACGCCTTGGTCTTCGAAGTGTTATGATATGTCATTCATGTAGCAGCGGTGGCGATGAGAGAACGCACTTGAGAAACAGTTTAGAGAGGAGAAATCAATCTACATATAAAATATTGGTCACAAATGATTGGTCACTTACTAAATAATAAAACTATAACGCATCTACTAATAATTCTATATAAATAAATTGGTTTTTCCCAATGCAAATATGTTAGAAACAATGCATCGCAATACAAATGCCAACTTGCATCTGATGCACACTTTTTAAAATTGATGCATTGCATTGTTAACGTTTATGCCGATGCACCGATGTGAATCAGAAACTTACCATCCAATAAGTCAAAGCTGCAGACATACAGCCTTAGATGCATGCCATCAAATTCACTGATGTGATATATGAAAATGATTCTATCGACACGAAATCCGTAACTTTTGGCCAGCATAGTCTGAAGATGAACGGTTTAGGAAAAGTTTATAAAAGTAGGTTTTGAAATAAAATCAAAATGGCAGACAAAAAGTTTACAACTGGTATCAATGTTCTCTGCATTGGTCCAAGGAATCTATCGAAGACCAGTGTCATGTCAATAGGCAAAATTAATCAAAAGCTATTAACATTTTTTGAAATGTCATTATAATTTGTGACCACCACACCTCTGAAACCTTTTGAGTGCCTTCAAGGCATATGGGAATTTTGCCTATGCCAAGTTTATAACATTGTGCCAATGCGTTGTAAATGTAAAATGTAGCATTTTCGTCAAATGCATTTGCTCGTTATTCGAGAACAGTTTGCGTAATTTTTGTTGGCTTGGTCTGAAAATGGTTCAGTTTTCATAAAAATTGCAGCAACAGTCTAGGAGGAGTAGGTTTTTTGGAAATTCTAAATGGCGGAAAAATATTCATGATGGAAAAACGTGTGCAACTGTGGACAGTTGGTGGCGCTAGATGGATGCCCCTGCTGAAAAAAACAATAGAAACCATTACAGAAATTCTAATGGTTTCCACTACAAATACCATTACAAACATTACAAACCATCAACTTTTAACCATTAAAAGCAACTTCATGATACCCAGAACTCTCATGTAGTATGAAAGAAACAGCGATCTGACGAATTGAACCTTTTGAATTTGACACAACGTCATAAATAGCACTACTCACAAAAGTGAGAGATGTAACAGCTAAAGACATGAATCTGACACCTTCATACTTACTAATATACTTATACATACTTAGACTAATAATTGAATGGCCTCTGTCTACCTTAGACAGACTAACAAACTCAACTGACTCTAAAATGTCATGGTGTGAACTGTAGTCAAGTAATAGGCTTAAAGGCACTAACATCTTTCTTGTTAGTTGGAATTCAATTGACCCTAATGTCCTTCTTTTTTTTGGTCCTCTGCATTTCCACTTCCTCTTTTTACACTCCATCTTCCTTACTGTTCATCATCTCTTAGGATATTACAAGTCAGACAATAAGTGTGTTCAATGCAAAACCGGTTTCTACACCAGTGAGAAAAACAGAGAGAAAAGTTGCCACCGCTGCTTCCAGAACTGCATACCTGGTATGAAGCTCTTTACTCCTAATTAACCCATGATAGTATAAACAAGATGAAGTGAGAATAGAAATAGTATGGCAAAACATGCTTCATTTTGAAAACAAAATTTTTGTGTGTTAGAATTCAACATGGAGGTGGAGAAGAACTGCACAAGCACATCAGATGTAGTGTGTCGCTGTCAAGAGGGTTACGTTTGTTTGACCGATGGACCCACACACCTATGTGAGAGCTGTGTTCCCGTCTCCACCACAGTCCCATCCTCCACCTCTGCTGATCTCCCATCATCCACTACATCCACCACTTCCTCTATAAAGAAAGCTCCGATCATTCTGAGTAAGCACTGTTGTTTTCTTCTACATGATGTGTGTGCACTTGTATTCTAGGGATAGCATGGTTCAAGCAAGGTTGGATTATGGACTGGGTCAATGGGAATGTTTTTCAGAGACTCAGATTGACAGGGACTTCCAAAGCATCAGGCCCCATGGCCAGGGCTGGATTTATGCATAGGCATTCTAGGCACATGCCTATGCTCGCATGTCCAGGAGCACCCAATTACAATAAGGAGAAATATTTACTAGGCTATTTATTAAATACATTCACCAAGCAAATAAATATAACACACAATATGATAAAAACAACAACTATTTCTATGTTTTCCAGATGATACATTTAAATATCTATGAAACAGTGTTGTTGAAAGTACCAACAGTGCTCAAAATGCTTGCGGGAATTTTTTTTAAAATTTCAGTATCGACTGATACCAAAGTCTGTATTTTTGACAACACTATTACGAAACACTTTTTTTCTCCCGCTATTTTGCAAACAAAGCACACACATATAGTACACACACTTGCAAGCACATACAGATCAAACTCTTGTCAGTACTGCTGCCCTGCGACTTTTTCAATAAAGTAGTTTTGCAACTGACAAGCATGCCATTTCTCAGCATGGAGGTGGTAACGTCGCTGTTTTTGAAAATGTTAAACTCGCATATTCGCTATTCTTCTGCCAAACACTGTTGAGTTGAACAGTTGGACACTGTTGTAATGTTGCTGTTAGGATACAAAAAGCTCAAAGTCAACTCCAAAGGGAGTTATTCTATTTAACAGAAAACACATTTCAAGAACTACAACAAACAGCTCATTCGGACTACATTGCGTTTCTTCCAGATATTGTGTCATCACAAAGTCACTCATTTAAATAATTCCCGCCCACGGAATACGCAAAAAAGGGGAAGAGGCCTGGTTGAGCTGCACTACAGAAGATGAAGAGCAAAAGTTGCTTTAGTTGCATGTAGTTGCAGTTATGAAAAGGGGCGTGACATTTCAGGAACATGTTCTAAGCGGTCTGCTAATCACAACGCACTGGGCCAGCTGACCAATCAGAGCACATTTTGTATTTTGGAAGAAGGGGTTTCATCAAAACAGGAACTAAACAGTGTGTTTGAGACAGATCAGGAGGAGAAGTCCTGCAATAATGTAAAATATGTGAAAAATAGTACGTTTTTGGAACAATCAAGCACGAAAACCTATTCTAGTACAGCCCCCCAAAACCAAATCAATGCTTTATAAAAGGGCATAATAGGACCCCTTTAAAGTAGGGTAAGTGGCCTCCCACTAGGGGGAGCAGGAGGTGGGGTTGAATCCTAATAATCCCTATTTAGTGGCTTTTGGGTTTTTGGAGAAAATAAGCTCTGTGACAAGCCAAAGTATTTATTTTATTTATTACATTTTAAATATAGGAACCCTAAAGCTTTAAAATCACACACACACACACACACACACACACACACACGTTGGTATTTGTGGTTTACGGGGACTCTCCATAGGCGTAATGGTTTTCATACCGTACAAACTGTATGTGCTATTGCCCTACACCAACCCTACACCTAAACCTACCCCTTACAGGAAACTTTGTGCAGTTTTAGATTTTCAAAAAACCTTTTGAAATTACAGGGACATAAGCAGTGTCCTCATAAAGCAACTTCAAATTGTAATACCTCTGTCATACCCATGTCATTAAACACATTTGTGTCCTCGTAAACCACAAAAACCAGTACACACACACACACACACATACATACATATATAAAACATGACAGAAATATTTTGAGCTTGTGTTAACCACAAACATTATTTCAGGAATCAACAACACATTCAAACTTATTTCAGGGTTTTAGGAGTCATGCGTGCAGCACTCTGTATTAAAAGAAAGTCAAAATAAGTCACTTCATTCTTGATAATCATTAGATATTTAATTGCAGATATTAATTTTTGCCTGTTTTGGTTCTTAGATTACTCTTGCTATTACCTGATATAACTAAATGTTTTAGAGCACTGTTTCTTGAAGAGCTCTTTCCCATAGGAACTTTTCCATTTCATCTATTCATCTCAACGTAAGTAGTCATGCTAACTTACATCCTTGTATTTATTTTACAGATGACAATAGTGTTGTGGTGTGGATTTTATGTGGATTAAGTTCTGTAATGTTATCCATTATCATCCTTGCGCTGTTCCTCCGGCTCTGCAGGAAGAAAGAGAAGGAATGTTTTAAAAATTGTGAGTAAGAAACACATGAACACAAACATTTCTTCTCAGATGTTTTGTGGGTTAATCGCTCTCTTACCTCTCACTTTCTCTTCTCTTCATTAGTTGTCAGGCAGTGCTCGTTGGGTAATATAGAGGTAAGTAATGAGCCACTGCACATTTTTGTAGTATGTGAACCATGGCATGAATTATCTGACTCACAGTCCTTCAATTTCTTCAGGTGGACAGTGAGACTACACCTCCTACTAGCCAACCAGATGAGGAGCCCCATGCCCAGGAGATGCTGTCACATGGCAGCACACCCACCAATCACAACACAGACTGCTCGTTCCATCAGCCAATCAGCTCAGAGCAGCCTGTGCCTCCAGCTGGCAATTTAGGTACTATAAAGAGTTGATTTTTGTAATTTTCTTCTTTTATTAAAAGGATTGTGATGCTCATTTATGCAGATCTATTAATTTATTTAAATAATATGACCTAAATATACATATGGCATGAAGTGAGGGGCATAAACTAAAAAACGGGCATGATACCATAATAAAATACAACAACATTAAATAATGCAGTTCTTTTAAAGTAAACCTTATCAAGTAGTTTGGCATAATCTTTTTATTATTATTTATTAACAAAACTGCTTCGCTGCTTATTAATATTTAAAAAACATCTGGTTTGACTGTGAAATCATGTCATGTCGCCAAACCAATTTATATAAACATGCAGTAAAAAACAAAACAGGAAATGTTGTCATAAAGAGAACCACTGCAGACCCTTATGACTGTGTGACAAGGTCAATAATTTGCTTAAAATATCACATCAGTTGACTGCGTGTATATTCATGTATGTATAAAACTAAATGTATAACATGCTTTTGACTTGATGGTTATGCAGTTACACCACATGACATTTGTATGAATTATTCATGATATAATAATAAATTAAATAGTACATAAGAATTATATAACCAAACATATAATCAATGAAATACTAATTTTAAAAAAAATTATTATAATGCACATGTGTGTGTGTATGTGTGTATATATATATATATATATATATATATATTACCCCCATGGAAGTTTTCACAACTAAATAAAAAAATAAAACAAGGTAATTGTGACTTTTTATCTCACAATTCTGACTTTTTTTCTCGCATTTGCGACTTTTCATCTCATCGCTTTTTTTTCGCAGAATTGCGTGATACAAACTCGCAGTTCTGACTTTTTTCTTGCAGTTGCGAGTTTACTTCTCATCACTTTTTTTCTTAGAATTGCAAGATAGTTCTGACTTTTTTCTCAGAATTATGAGACATAAACTTGCAAGAAAAAGTGTGAGAAAAAAATTAATAATCACAAGATTTCAACTTGCAATTCTGAGAAAAAAGTGAGAATTGTGAGATATAAACATAGCAACTGTAAGCAAATTTTCTTTTTTCTTCCTCAGAATTGGACTTTATAACTTGCAATTGCAAAAAAGTCAAAATAGCAGGATATAAAAGTGCAATTACGAGAAAAAGATCTGAATTGCGAAATATACACTCGCAATTGCGAGAAAAACGTCTAAATTGTGAGTTCGTATCACACAATTCTGACTTTATAACTTGCATGCAATTGTGAGAAAAATTTAGAAATGCAAGTCTATATCACACAATTCTGACTTTATAACTTGAACGCGATCGTGAAAAAAAGAGAGAAATGCGAGTTGTGAACTTGCAATTCTGAGAAAAAAATTCTGAATTGCGAGTTTATTTCTCGCAATTCTGACATCTTGCAATTGCGACAAAAATTCAGAATTGTGAGATAAAAAGTCACAATTACCTTGTTTTATTTTTTTATTCAGTGGCACTAATGGGCTTCCATAATAGCTCATAAAAAACACACACAATGGGGTAAAAAAACAAGCAAATGTGCAAATAGTATAAAAATTCAATGTTTTCTCTTTCTTGTAGGCCCTCTTCACATCTACAGTCCTCAGACAGTTTTTGTTAGTTTGCTCAATCAATTCGGATGGGATGGCGGCGAGAAAAAAGCACAAGAACTCCAAGAGGAATCGCTAAACAACATCAACATGTCCAACCCTCCTCAGTCTCCCCCTGTTCATCTGTCTGAGGAGGAAAGGAGCGGAGAAAACGATTTCATCTTCTTCCCATCTCAGGAGCAAGGGAAAGAGTGTCACATATCTAAAGAAGAGGTGCTGTGAGGGATAACGGAATATTTGTCTCCGTCTTCTTACGTACTGTTCGACTGCTGTGTGGTTCGTTTTAACTGATGCTTCGTGAGTACCCAGTATTAAAACTCTAACCCTGGCAGGGGATTTCATCTAGACAGCAACAGGCTGCGTTAGGGGAAGGCCTGGGTGTGTGACTAACAGTATGGATGACATAACTGTTGCGTATGAGCTTGACTGTTCATGCCAGCTTTGCAATATCACCCATAAAGTACGTCTATGCGTAACCACTGATTCTAAACCAACAGTACGGCAGTGGGATGCTGTTGTTGACTGTATGAAGAGTCGATACCAAAGACTTTCAGGTCTTACAATGGCTGAATGACTCTCAGGAAGTGTTTGAAAGCAAAGAGCAGCTCTAAGACACTCAGAAGTCCAAAGATTTACATATGTTGAGATATTTATTTTATGTAAATGTATTGAAGTTGTTGTAACTGCAATGTGTCCCATAATCAATCAATCAGTCAATCTATCTATCTATCTATCTATCTAGCTAGCTAGCTAGCTAGCTATCGACTTCTGGGGCATTTGAGTCTTGACATTACTGAATATAAAACATTTATATTTATTTATAACCGCTATTAATTCTATTACAAATGTTAAAAACATAAAAACCGTTTTTTTTTTGTTCTCACGCAGTTTATCAGTGTTTGATCACGTTAAGTCCCTGGTTAATGTTGTCAGTGTTCGTCCTCTTTGCTTTTTATGTGACAGACATGATGGATTGTGCCATCAAAAAAGCCCTGACATTTTGATGGTGGTCTGGAAATGTCAACATTGTTTCTTCACTCAGAAGACAATAAGCACAGCACAGGAACACACGAACGCTGTTGTGTCATCATATATTATATTTTATATTCCCCGCAATACACATTTTTAAACTTGATATTAAATGTAAAGTGCAATAAAATCAATAAAGGTTTATTTTTGGTATGTTTCGCTGAGTACTTCATTAATTTCACTGCAAGATACAAATACAAATACAATTCTGTTTTCTACGATCTTGAAGTGATCTATGATATTCCCATAAATAACGTCCTTTTAAAATATTTGAAACAACATTTTGTTAATTCTATTATCATTTCATAGATGCAGCTTCTATAACTATTATAATTATTTTGAGACATTATTAAAATAGTGAAAATCTTCAACATCCACTTTACTTTATACATTCATATACACTTAAAAAAGTCCTTGGGTACGTACCCAATTATAAATACAAACAAGCGTGCAGAGAATAAAGCCTTCATTTGTTGAAAAAGATTAGCGCTATGTTGTATGTTCAGTGTGTCCTTATGTGCAGTGGCAACTCAAATCTCTCTCTATCTCAGCATTTCTCAGGATGGACAGTCATTCTCACAGAACCTTCAGATGGGCCACCCGAGTGCAGATTTTCTCTTGCGTAAATGGCAGCAGCAGGTTTGCATTAGAGTAAATACTCAATCCATAGACGCATCAGCGGTCTTCTTCCTGCTCTTTTCTCAGACATCCTCCAGTTTTTCAGTCTTTCCACACATCTCCTGCACTGGCATTGGTATCTCCTCTTCCTCTGTACACTGACTGGATCCAAAGTTACTTTTGTCGACGCGACAGAGACCTGATGACCCAGGACAATACACATCATTAAAGCTTATTCATTTTGTGCAGTACATCTTCATGAAATGTTTTAATATATTGGGTGAAATATTAAACTCACAATTTAAAAATATGGAAATCACACAAATTAGTTTTCTTTTAAATATAATATTATAATTAAGTGATTATAGAGGTTAATTAAAATGATTACACTAATTTTTAAGTGGTGTAAGTGGATTTTTCTTATCTCCCTGAGTGTTCTGTACTTCAGACATGTCCTTCATTTACTCAAATGTTTCCAAAAAATACATATTATAAAATATTGTATTAAATATTAAATATACAAGCTGGAAAACACTCAAAACAAATGGTAAGCATAGATATATATATTATATTATATTATATTATATTATATTATATTATATTATATTATATTATATTATATTATATACAAGCTGGGAAACACTCAAAACAGATGGTCAGTCCATCATAAATATTATATTATATTATATTATATTATATTATATTATATTATATACAAGCTGGGAAACACTCAAAACAGATGGTCAGTCCATCGTAAATATTTAATTTAATTTAATTTCATTTCATTTAATTGTATTTTATTTTATTTCATTTTATTTTATTAGATATACACGCTGGGAAACACTCAAAACAGATAGTCAGTCCATCATAAATATTATATTATATTATATTATATTATTATATACAAGCTGGGAAACACTCAAAACAGATGGTCAGTCCATCATAAATATTTAATTTTATTTAATTTTATTTTATTTAATTGTATTTTATTTTATTTCATTTTATTTTATTAGATATACATGCTGGGAAACACTCAAAACAGATAGTCAGTCCATCATAAATAAAATATTATTATATTATATTATATTATATTATATACAAGCTGGAAAACATTCAAAACAGATGGTCAGTCCATCATAAATATTATATTATATTATATTATATTATATTATATTATTATATACAAGCTGGGAAACACTCAAAACAGATGGTCAGTCCATCATAAATATTTAATTTTATTTTATTTTATTAGATATACACGCTGAGAAACACTCAAAACAGATGGTCAGTCCATCATAAATATTATATTATATTATATTATATTATATTATATTATATTATATTATATTATATTATATTATATTATTATATACAAGCTGGGAAACACTCAAAACAGATGGTCAGTCCATCATAAATATTTAATTTTATTTAATTTTATTTTATTTTATTAGATATACATGCTGAGAAACACTCAAAACAGATAGTCAGTCCATCATAAATAAAATATTATTATATTATATTATATTATATTATATTATATTATATTATATTATATTATATACAAGCTGGAAAACATTCAAAGCAGATGGTCAGTCCATCATAAATATTATATTATATTATATTATATTATATTATATTATATTATATTATATTATATTATTAGATATACATGCTGGGAAACACTCAAAACAGATGATCAGTCCATCATAAATATTTAATTTAATTTAATTTTATTTTATTTTTATTAGATATACATGCTGGGAAACACTCAAAACAGTTTGTCAGTCCATCATAAATATATTATATTATATTATATTATATTATATTATATTATATTATTAGATATACAAGCTGGGAAACACTCAAAACAGATGGTCAGTCCATCATAAATATTATATTATATTATATTAATCACAAATCCATCACAAATATTTAATTTAATTTAATTTTATTTAATTTTATTTAATTTTATTTTATTTTATTTAATTTTATTAGATATACATGCTGGGAAACACTCAAAACAGATGGTCAGTCCATCATAAATATTATATTATATTATATTATACTAAAATTATTCATGCAACGGAGTGTCAGTATATCAAACACTCATGCAAGCATATAAAGAGCAGGTTTTCTTTGTGAATTAAAGCACTGATGTGTTGTTTATAGTGGCACTGACCGGTTGATGTTGACATGATCCATCCACATGGTCGTGCATGTCTGCTGATGAGAAGGAAACAGGTGAGCAGAACGCACACACACACACACGCACAACACAGACTCACCGAGATCCACATATTATCTGGAAGAGGTTGATAGAAAGGGAGCAAAAGGATGGAGAAAAGGAGAGAGAAAGAGTAAACAGGTCAATAGAGAATACACCTGATATACTCTGTGTGTGTGATAGTCTGTTTGCCTTCAACTGCGACTATTTTAACAACAGCGGGTCAGGTTTAAGACACTCACCATTGGTGGGCGATATTGTTTCAGTAGAAAGAGGAGTGGAAACAGTAGTTGTCTGAATTTTCTCACACGCCTGGCATTTGCTGTCAGTGCATCTGTAGCCCTCATCACATGTACACACTGCATCACTTTTCGCTGTACAGTTCTTCTCAGTCTTCATATCTGCAAAATTAAAACAGTGGAAGGGCTTATGTAGAACTGTAAGTGTATATCAGTGTTTCTTCAACTGTGAGAACTCACACTTATCAAACTCAGTAGTTCTTTTAATTGTATTTTTTTTCCCTGAACATTCACTAAAAAAATGTCATTTCTACCACTATTATCACCATAAAACGAATGCTGATTTGTGATGCGATGGAAATAACATTGATTGATTGATTGGTTTATTTATTTATTGGAATTGTTGCTAATGCCTTTCTTAGCTTTTATGCATCCTAAACAGACAGAATTTCTTTTGAAATTCTGTAAAATTTGACCGAATTACTGTTTGATTGTAAATGACCCACAATAGAAAAATATTTAATATTTACATTTACCTTGACTTTTCTTTGTTTTCATCACATTTCATCTCAGAGATGCTTTGTTCAACCATTTGGGGTCAGTAATGAATACTTTTATTCAGCAAGGTCACATTGTATTCATCAAAAAAGGCATTTATAATGTTACAAAATTCAACATTTCTATTCAACAAAGAATCCTGAAAAAAAGTATAACGGCTCCCACAATATAGCAGCACAACGATTCATATGCACCAATGATTAACCTAGTGAAAAATACATACTAAAATATACTAAAATGGTATACTACACTGGTATACTTAAAGTCTGCTAAATTGGAACCACTAATTTTGTACTGAAGATATACTGAAGTATATTTGACTGTGCTAAAGTGGAACTATTGCAAGTATACTTCAGGTACACTTTAAATATCTTGCATTTAAAGACCCTACCTTCCTCATCAACAGTGATATTAAAACACATTATACTTAATATTAAGAAATGTGCATTGTGCACAAGTAGTACTCCAACTAAAGTTTAATTATAATTTTTATATCAGTAAGTCTTGAGCGATATGTCAGTAAATATGTTAATAGATTTGAACTATACTTAGTATGAAATAAATGTATTTTAAATATATTACTCTTTTACTAGCGTATTACTGAGCACCAAAGCAGCATATTAGAATGATTTCATTAAGTGACACTGAAGACTTAAAAGGTGACCATCTTACCATCTTACAACAAAAAGAAAAAGCAGAAATCTTCTCGTTTGAGTATGAACCAACCCTCTAGGACATAAAAGTGCCTGCACTCATATGTGAGAACAGTCATTTCAACAAGACACAAGTGTCAAAATAAAACAGCAAGTTCTAACATAGGTTTTTTTTTTCTGGCTATTTTTTTTTTTTCTTCTGCTGACTCACAAACTCTCACGCCACCTCAGGATATTCACTTTTCATTTCTGCTCGTGTCTTTTTATCACGAGACTCCTTAGCCTGGTTATTTGACCATAAACATCTACAATCTGAACTAAAGTGTCAGAGTTTCAGAGAACATTTTTGACAATCTGCAAACATTCTGAACAGTTTACAAGGCTTTTTTTCCTATAGTAGTCAACATTTGAAGTGGATCAGAACCTTTGATCAAAGTTGTCTTAAAACTAAAACAATACCCATTCTTGTGACAACTTTCAAGAACTTTTTTGATCCATTTCAAATGTTGACTGTTGTAGTTTAACCAGCACGTCTATCTTTGGTGAATTAAAATGCATGCTGGGCTTTTCAGCAAAGTAAACTAAATACTTGTTTTTTCAGTTACTTCAAACATTAGTTCTCTGGTATTGCTTGCTGTATCTTCTTTTCTTCACAAAAGTATTTTGTTTCTGCTCCTTGTTTAATCATCAAACTCAATCTTCATCAGGACATCTGCATATCACAACATCTCAGACATCTCAGTAGGCAGTTATTTCCGTTTCAAAAAATAAATTCCACCACTCAGGTGCACTTGTTTTTTTCCAGTGCTACACATGTATTTTCAAGATTTGCTGTCCTATATCATGTTTGTTACCAGACGGTTTTCAGACCCCCACCTACCTCCATACTAAAAACCCACCGAGATCTGCCGAAGGGGAAGCCCCTGCTCTGTTTTACTGTCATGTTTGGTATTTCTAGTTTATGACTTTTCATACTGATTCATCTAAAGATTCAGAACATATCATTCTAAGAACATATAACCTGTTTTGTGATCATAAAGAAATCGAATGGACATACGATCCTTGTTGCACGTTGTGCAATGATTGCACCAGTAGAATTGGCTGTTATAGTCGTCCGTGAAGTAGCCATTTCCGCATGGGGTACACTGAGTATCAGGCTTTCCTCGTTTGCATTTCTGTAACACATACTCTCCTGTATAAACACACACAAAAGCAGGGAAACATGAATGTAATGAGATGTACTGAGACATTAGTGTGGCAGAATTATGCTGACTCTGCTGCTGTACAGACAAAATTCAACGCTGACTTTTTTGAGAGTTTACCAGGTTAAGTTCAGAGAACAAGTCATCCTCATACGAGAAACTTGATGTGTCATTCTAAGACCTTAGGTAAATGTCATCAAACCCGACTATAGCTGAACCCTGAAATATTCTTACATAATCTGACCCGTTTTGATGTGTCGAAAGAGCACATATCCTGAATTTTTCGTTTGACATATGGCACAAAAAGCTAAACGATTCTTGATTCAGTCTGCATAAACAGTCTGCAATCAATTCTATAATAATTCATCTCTAAAATTAGTTTCTTTTAACATCGGCTCGACCTAATACAGACCTCTAAACTCAACATCTTTTGCTTCAGTGCACTTTTACGTTAATTATCTAATCTTAACTGAAGAACAGCTTAGTTCTTTCTCATCTTAAATTCAACTCTGCTCACAGTGATGAGGCAGCTGATTTCATTTACCTGGTTTACATTTTTTGCAGCATATTCCGTCATTTGAGTACTCTGTTTTGTCATCGCATGACTGGACGAGAGGAAGGACGTGTGATGAAAGCAGGAGGACACTGAGCAGGGCAAGCATCTTACTGGAAGACAAAAGAAGCGTGTGAAGGTTCAGAATGACACATACACCTGGAATGACTTTAAATGTGTTTGCAGAGAATGTAAAGAGTCATACAAATCATGAATATATTACTTGGCTGTAACTGGCCTTATTTCCTATTAAATATTCAATAATTATTGATAAATAACATTTTTTTCCATTTATATTAGGTTCCCTTTCTTTATATTGATCTTTTGTCGCAAATTATAAACAATTACACATTTAATATATATATATATATATATATATATATATATATATATATATATAGCATTTAGCAGAAATATTATCTTAAATAAAATGTAACCTTTTTATAAGTTTATACACACATATATATATATATATATATATATAGCATTTAGCAGAAATATTATCTTAAATAAAATGTAACCTTTTTATAAGTTTATACACACATATATATATATATATATATATATATATATTTGATTTAGGTTTTTTTTTACTTGATAAGTTATTTAAAATCACTTACTTTTATTCCAAATAATTCCAAAATATATATATATATACCAATTTTGTTGAAACAAACAATGTTATTTCACTATTTCTAATCTCTATACTCTGTTTAAGTGAATGAAATACGTGTCAATAATTATACAATGAACTTTTGAGCATAGTGACATAAACACCAGACAGATCCGGCCCCTCACTTACTAAATTCAGCTTGACCTAGTTACGTGCATTTTTGTAGTTGTCTGTAGCTGTTATTTATTTGTAACTTTTAATTGACATTGATAAAAACATTTGCATCATTACAAGATATCACAAGATATCACATCTGGTACATCTCAACCCGTTTTTACCATCCTTGATAAATCCCACGAGATAGTGAAGTCTGTAGACGATAGTGAGTGAAGTCTTACCTTGAAAGTGTGTACAAGACCAGAGACAATGAGAAAAAGATGAGAGCTGTGAGTTAGTCGGGCCCCTCTGAAACTTTGAAGATGAGGGGACAACTCTTCAGCATTAAATCTTTATCATAAATGTCAGATGAGTCATATTTAAACTAAGTTCCAACCAACGTTATATGAATGACTCTGCCTTAGGACCCCCAATAGCAGCAGCATGTGCTCTGTGTTGATATTTCTCCTGCGCCTCTTTTTCCTCTACCCCAAATGTTCCATTAAAGGTTTTCTGTCTTGTTTTAACTTTTAACTAGTTCCAAAACAGACTCTCTCTTTCTCTCCATCTCTCTTTGAAATGAATACATGCGCACACAAACACTCTAGATGAAAAGGGTCTTGTGTCTCATTCTGAGTAAAAGCATGAGTAAAAAACACAAGCTCTTCAACAGCCACTCATTCTGAGATGTGAGATTAGTAGTGAGGCCAGAGGTTGAATAACGTCCAATCACACAGAATCCATGAAGCTCATCATTTTATCCTGAGTTTAGATTAAAATGTCTGCTTAGCATGAAGTACATTATGTCTGAGAGCTCCCATGATGGTTTCTAATTTGGGTTTATTTTCCAAAACATGCCTTAATGCACTTAATCTAATCTTAATCTGCTAACTCCTTCCCCCTAACTGTTACTCACACTTATGAGCTGTCAACTCACTGGTTTTATTCACTGGAACTGATACCACTATGAGAGAAAAGTCATGTCCTTTTTGTAGTTTGTAGATCAGACATGCCACCGCAGCACACGTGCGCACACACAAGCGCAATTAGTGTTTACAGTAAAAGGAGGGCTCACCACAACATCGCCAGAACTGCGAAGATATAAGAAATGTTACATCAGCTCCTGCAGATAACATCACCTGCTGACAGGCAGGCAGCTTTACTGAACTCTAGGCTTCAAGTAAAAGAGTTTTCTCCTTATGAGTGAGACCCCCTCTTCAAAGCGATCACATTAGGTCAACCTGAATTTCTATTCCGTCACATACCTGTTACCGCATGTTTCCTACTTTTTTTATAGGACACAGCTGAAATTGTGAACTAACCGATGTTCTTTTGAGGGTAACAGATGAACATCCTGACTGATAATGAAATGTTTTCTTTTAACATTTATACTGTCAACTTTAGTCATCTCTTGCAGAGAAACTGCACTCAGCAATATGTTCAGTAGCCAGATACATGAAAATATTCTTAAGAAAGGAGTTATGAAATTTCTTAAGATAAGTTTGTTAGAAGTGCAATTCTTAATTTTTCTCAAATATTCTCAAAGGCTTGAAAATGACGAGGCTGAGTGGCATTTTATAATGCACTGTGTTTGAAATAGTTATTTTTAAAGAGCCTGTCTAAAGTAATATATTTAAAATAACATTTATTTCATACTATATATAGTTCAAATCTATTAAAATATTCCTGGCATATCGCTTGAGACTTACTGATATAAAATTATAATTCAACTTTATTTGGAGTACTACCTGTGCACAATGCACATTTCTTAATATTAAGCCTAAAATGTGGTTTAATATCACTATTGATGAGGACTGGTCTTTAAATGCAAGATATTTAAAGTGTACCTTAAGTATACAGGTGCATCTCAATAAATTAGAATGTCATGGAAAAGTTCATTTATTTCAGTAATTCAACTCAAATTGTGAAACTCGTGTATTTAATAAATTCAGTGAACACAGACTGAAGTAGTTTAAGTCTTTGGTTCTTTTAATTGTGATGATTTAGGCTCACATTTAACAAAAACCCACCAATTCACTATCTCAACAAATTAGAATACTTCATAAGACCAATAAAACAACATTTTTGGTGAGTTGTTGGCCTTCTGGAAAGTATGTTCATTTACTGTATATGTACTCAATACTCGGTAATCTATATGTACATAGATTCTCTATGGGGTTCAGGTCTGGTGAGTTTGCTGGCCAGTCAAGCACACCAACACCATGGTCATTTAACCAACTTTTGGTGCTTTTGGCAGTGTGGGCAGGTGCCAAATCCTGCTGGAAAATGAAATCAGCATCTTTAAAAAGCTGGTCAGCAGAAGGAAGCATGAAGCGCTCCAAAATTTCTTAGTAAACGGGTGCAGTGACGTTGGTTTTCAAAAAACACAATGGACCAACACCATCAGATGACATTGCACCCCAAATCATCACAGACTGTGGAAACTTAACACTGGACTTCATGCAACTTGGGCTATGAGCTTCTCCACCTTTCCTCCAGACTCTAGGACCTTGGTTTCCAAATGAAATACAAAACTTGCTCTCATCTGAAAAGAGGACTTTGGACCACTGGGCAACAGTCCAGTTCTTCTTCTCCTTAGCCCAGGTAAGACGCCTCTGACGTTGTCTGTGGTTCAAGAGTGGTTTAACAAGGAATACGCATAACTGTAGCCACCTTGACGCGTCTGTGTGTGGTGGCTCTTGATGCCTTGACCCCAGCCTCAGTCCATTCCTTGTGAAGTTCACCCAAATTCTGAATCCATTTTGCTGACAATCCCTTGTGCTGCGGTTCTCGGTTGGTTGTGCATCTTTTTCTTCCACACTTTTTCCTTCCACCTTCAACTTTCTGTTAACATGCTTGACACAGCACTCTGTGAACAGCCAGCTTCTTTGGCAATGAATGTTTGTGGCTTACCCTCCTTGTGAAGGGTGTCAATGATTGTCTTCTGACAACTGTCAGATCAGCAAATCTTCCCCTATGATTGTGTAGCCTAGTGAACCAAACTGAGAGACCATTTTGAAGGCTCAGGAAACCTTGCAGTGTTTTGGAGTTGATTAGCTGATTGGCATGTCACCATATTCTAATTTGTTGAGATAGTGAATTGGTGGGTTTTTGTTAAATGTGAGCCTAAATCATCACAATTAAAAGAACCAAAGACTTAAACTACTTCAGTCTGTGTGCATTGAATTTATTTAATACACGAGTTTCACAATTTGAGTTGAATTACTGAAATAAATGAACTTTTCCACGACATTCTAATTTTTTGAGATGCACCTGTACTTGCAATAGTTCCACTTTAGCACACTTCAGTATATGTTTAGTTGGACTTCAGCAATACTTCCGCACAGTTAAAGTGCATTAAGTACAAAATTAGGAGGGGAAAGGGGAAAGGGAAGTGGTGTGTGGCCAAGTATGGTGACCCATACTCGGAATTTGTCCTCTGCATTTACCCCATCCAAGTGCATGCACACAGTAGTGAACATACACCAACAGCTGATCCAGTTTAGCAGACTTTAAGTTTACCAGTTAAGTATATTAAAAGTACAATTGCAGGGCATTTTTATTAAGCACATAAATATGTAAATGTATCTGTATTATACTTAGCATGGAATAAATGTATTTCAAATACATATTTATTTTTCACTAGAGAAGCCTGCTGCATTGAAGAGAGTTACTGAATTTCGAATTCAGCATAAAAAGTCACACATAACCATGACTTATCATTCATTGTTTACATTCTTGATCATTCATGTCACTTTAGAGTACTCATGCGCATCCCATAGTGGTAATATGTTTTATACTGTATGTAGATGGTATTGCAATATTTAATAACAACAATTATTATGAAACCAATAAAGTCATTTAAAATCTTACCTTTTAGAAATTAAGACAAGAACAGGACTGATGCTGTCAGAACAAGCCATGAGTTATAGGGAAGTTACATATGATAATGAAGAGTAGAGAAGGTGGACGTGGAGAGCAGGGGCCATGGCAAGGTTAATGGAGGGAGGTACTAGGATGGAATGAGGAGCAGAAAGCCACAGTGGAGCAGGACGGTCACAAACTCTTGGATGAGGAGATGAAACAGAGTGGATCTGGTGGATCTGGCAGGACAGTATATTGTGGTCAAGCCGGTGACGCCAAAGGTCATTGGGAGAACCAATGGAGCTGGAGTATGAGGAAGACTCAGAGGAGCTTGAAGTCTAGATCAGTGGTTCTCGATTCCAGTCCTCGCGTACCACCGCTCTGCACATTCTGTATGTATCTCTTATCACTTCAAACTTTGTTCTATTTGACTGTAAGTGCCCTGCGAAGTAGACATCAGGATATTCTGCAATGATTCCAGTTGGCAGGGAGTGTATATGTTCCATGCAAAGGGCATTAAAGTGTGCGAGACATTAATTTAAATTGTGATAATGTACAGAGGTATATTATGTCACACTTCACATTTCTCTAGTAAGTTCCGTCTGTGTGAAGACACTGTGGCACTGTCTGTGTGAAGACACATGCTACACCATGGCGTAGCACAAATCCATGAATGAATATCCAGAAATGAAGTAAACTTCAATGGATTTCCCATGTTTAGGAAGTAGCGAGGATTTCCAGTCAGGATTTAGACCATATCACTAAGACTGCTCTCATCAGAGTTACAAAAGACCTGCTCTTATCATCCGATTGTGGTTGTATCTCTCTATTAGTGTTACTGGATCTTAGTGCTGCGTTTGACACTATTGACCACAACATTCTTTTGAATAGACTAGAAAATTATGTTGGCATTAGTGGAAGTGCATTGGCATGGTTCAAATCTTACTTATCTGACCGCTATCAATTTGTAGCAGTGAATGATAAGGTGTCATACCAATCACAAGTGCAGTATGGAGTATCTCAAGGCTCGGTACTAGGACCATTGCTTTTCACACTTCACATGTTATCCTTGGGAGATATCATCAGGAAACATGGTGTAGGCTTTCACTGTTATGCTGATGATACACAGCTCATCAGCATAACAATTTCCAAAACTAACAGAATGCATAGTTGATATACAAAACTGGATGACTAGTAAATTTTTACTGCTAAATTCTGAAAAAAAAAAAAAAGAACAGGTGTTAATTATTGGACCAAAAACCTAGGCTGATACAGAGAAAAGGTTTGGAAACTGGCTCTGGGAGGGACTTTCCAGTGGAAGCTGGCTTTGAGACAGATGACGCTTTCAACTGATTCTGGAACAACTTTTGGAGAAATAAGCCCCTGCACTGAGCAAAAGGAACATCAAACCTGTCTGGAAGTTTACGCATTGACAAGCAGGTAGATGGTGCTTACTCTTGCCTGAATCTCTGGCAAGTAGCACTTACCATCACTTACTATAGTTTGGCCAACTAACTATAATCCTCCAAGGAAGTCTCCAATCAGATGGTGTCAACTTCATCTGCTGCATTCTTGAAGTAAGATTCTATAAGGTGGCTTCCATAGTCAAAAGAATGCAGTTGCAGGCAGAATTTAATAACACCAAGAAATGAGAAGAAGGTATACAAACTCAGTACTCAGAAATAGAAACTGAACAAACAAAAAGAAAAACAGTTAACATACTTAAGTCCAATGCAAACAGAAGGATCTTACATGAGTCCGACTATTAGTCTGATGATTACAGTTTTGATGGCCAGTGAGGATATCGCATGACATGTACGGCTAAAGCAGGAAATGAGGGTGTTACAGCGGGTTCTAAAGTGTTCTTTTGCTGCAGTTTTCTTGTTGCAGTTTTCTTCCCTAAAGAAAGAGTAAAATATTTAATATACATTTATTTCATACTAAATATAGTTCAAATCTATTAACATTTTTACTGACATATCGCTCAAGACTTACTGATATAAAAATGATAATTAAACTTTATTTGGAGTACTACTTGTGCACAATGCACATTTCTTAATATTAGGCCTAAAATGTGTTTTAATATCCCTATTAATGAGGATTGCATGATCTTTGAATAAAGTTGGTCTTTAAATGCAAGATATTTAAAGTGTATCTAAAGTATACTTGCAATAGCTCCACTTCACTATAAAATATACTTCAGTATATCTTTAGTTGGACTTCAGCAGTACTTCTGCACAATTAAAGGTTAAAAATTCTATTCCAGCAGACCAGTTTAGTACACCAAAAGTACAATTGCAGGGTATTTTTATTAAGCACATATTAAATAAAATATGTAAACGTATTTGTAGTATAGGCCTACTTAGCATGAAATAATGTATTTCAAATACATTTTAATCAGTAGTTTATCACCAGGAATATCACTGTTGAATGTTATTACGTAAAAAATAAGTTGAAATAATGTTGGCTTCAACAAAAGCATATACAACTGATTAATAAACTTTGTACCTCACAGTAGGTCTATCTTTAAATGTTTATAAGTTATCTTTAAAAATCAATTCTCCTGTGAAGAAAATTAATGGGATTATTACTTCTTGAACTTGAATGTTGAACTCCATGGTATCAGCCAAAGTGATTACCTTCAGCCTTCTGCCCTGCTGATATTTGGATCAAATATAATCCTTGTGCAATTAATTTAGATTGGTTGTGTAATCTGGCAGAAAACCATGTTGGTGCAATATTGGCCCTGTTGGTCAAGCTAATAAAACAGCAGCATATCTTGCTGGTTGAGCAGCCAAAAGTGTTTGTGGTTTATCAACCTTGTAAGGCCTGGAATCACTTATGCTATTTATGCGGTCGTGTGTAGAGGCGAGATCTCGCCATTCACAGCCACGCTATTCACCAGATCTTTAGTATAGCCAATTAAATATATTTCCATTCAGTATATAGGTGGAAGGCAAATAACTAACAATTGTGCCCAATACCAACTAAGCTGTTCCAGGAAAGCCATTGCAACCTATTTTCAAGGCTCTTAAAGATTGACTTATTTCAAGATTAACAAATTGTGAGTCATCTGAACAGTTGCAGCAGTTACCTGCAGTGTTTGATTCACTACAATTATGCAGATCATGGCAACACAAACACCACTATTCATTCTTTTCCTCCCTCTCTGTTAAACACACAAGCTTTCAACAAGCAATTCTTGCATGGTTAATGGCTGACCACAGGAATACAACCAGTATTAGTGTTTTTTCAACTACCATCAGATAGAAAAATGAAAAATAGCTAAATATAAAAATATGTGCTTAGCATACAATGTGAATTCATATCAGACCTTTAAGAAGATCTTTAATACCCAGTTAACAGCATAATATGTTTTTTGTTTTTGTTTTGAATTGGTTTTGGCACCATGCTAAAGAACAATCCGTGGGCATTTTGTACAATCTCCATGGTTACATTGCAGGTCACAGGGGAAATGGAGACAGGATGTGGTTTCAGGGGTGAGGAAGTTATTTCTTCGCCTCAGTATGCAGCTAAGTACGTACATTCTGTCTGCAATAACCAAACACGTCTTCTTCAACTGAGTGAACAGTTTAAGATCTTTATTAGGTCATATTGTACCTGAAGAAAAATAAAGACAAAACATGCTATTGCAACAGGGACGAGGAAAGATAAAGATAATTTCCTTAGTTCTTATGCAATGCAATGCAAAAGCACACACATACATTTTTTTCATACATTTGCATTTATTTTTATGTTAAGTTTGATATATGGCCTTACTTAAACTGATAGTTCACTCATAAATGATAATTCTGTCACTCACCCTCAGGTGAACTCATTTGACTTTCTTTCTTCCATGGAACACAAAAGGAGACATTCTGAAGAACTACTCCTCTGATCCATGCATTGATAATGAATGGTGAATGAATATGTCAAGCCTCAAAAGAGGCAAAAATTCACCACAACATGATAAAAGCGATCCATACGACTGGTTTTCTGAAGTCATGTGACAAACAGACTGAAATTTTAATCTGCAGACTTGCTCAACTGTGGTCGGCTCACTCAGACTGCAAATTAGGGGCAAAAGTCATGTAAGTGGAGATGTCTGATTTGTGAAGAACGATTTGAGTCGGATCTTTTCAAAGAATCAGTTGATCCTATTTGTAAAACCTGATTCAATCTGATCATGTTAAGTTCAGATCATTCACTCAGTAATGCCGCTGCAAGCTGCAACCATTAACCAGAATATTCTTAAAAATGCCTTTTTTTGTTTCACGAAGTAAAAAAGTCATGACGTGAGGGCGATTAGGCTAAATTATGATTTTCATTTTGGAGTTAACTCTGGCTTTTTAAAGTCTAGTCTAACATTCTGATATTCAGTATAAACCCTAGTAAAAAAGTAATATATTTAACATACATTTACTTCATATAAGTATACTTCAAATCTATTCACATATTTACTGACATATCACTCGAGACTTACTGATATAAAAATTATAATTAAACTTTATTTGGAGTACTACTTGTGCACAATGCACATATCTTAATATTAAACCTAAAATGTGTTTTAATGTCACTGTTGATGAGGATTGTATGATCTTTGAATAATATCAGACTTTAAATGCAAGAAATTTCAAGTGCACCTTGCAATAGTTCCACTTAAGCACAATAAAATATACTTAAGTATATCTTTAGTTTGACTTCAGCACTACTTCTGCACAATTAAAGTGCAAAATTTGTTGTTCCAATTTAGCAGTCTTTAAGTATAAAGTTCAATTGCAGGGTATTTCTTTTATTAAGCACATAATATATAAAGGTATTTGTAGTATGCTTAGAATGAAATGAATGTATTTCAAATACATTTTAGTATATTTATATTTCACTAGGGAAGGCTATGTGTATTACCCCTGTATGATAAGTCTCCAACGTCCAACAAAAGACATTCAACAACACAGACAGTAATACCTTTAGTACATTGTCCAAGGACGTTTTGTGTCCCTCAATGTGCTGCTATCACTGTGTAAATACTGTGATTTTCTCAAAGTTGTTACAGAGGCTTCAGAGTACTTTCGGTTTCATCCAGGCTCTCGAATTCCTTCACGAGAATTGGCACGCGAGGAGGAGACTGCTGTGACGCATAACATTTCCAGTTAAAGACTGCCCTTCTCCTCCGAGGAAATGGACGGTAGAGATACTTCACCAACCTCACATTTTTAAAAACTTTTTAAATAGATATATTTTAGCTCTATTGGGGTTGATAGAAAGCTTCTGGGAGAGTAAGAAAAGACAATGTTGAATCGCCATGAGTAGAGGTAAGCTCGCGCTGTAAAATCTCCATACGGAAATCGATTGTTATCTCTAATGTGGCACTTTTAAGTGTGGGTGTCGAGATTGTACTGTAGATTTGAAACGGATGGAAATGTTAAGCGTCACCCCGTTTGCCGTCTTTCCTAATGTACATGTCTGTTGGGGTCTCAGAGCTGGCATTAACAATACAAACTGTATTTTAGATGTTACTGTGTGTGCGGTTTAGGTCTGATTTGTTAGTTTCTCATGTAGGCACTATTTCGCAACAGGTTACTCTAAAAATAAAATGCTTGATATAGGCTACAGACTCTTGCTTTTTCTTGACTATATAAAGCTGTAAAATTAATAATTTGTAAAATATTAACTCTTACCTACACTTTCCCCCCTCGTCTGTCAGGACAGTGCGTTTGGTGAAGTGAGAAGTACTGCTTTAGCGCCCCCTACAGCGGCCATGAGGAAATGTCAGCTGTGCGCTTACGTTTTGCTGGTAAGACAGTATTTGCAGAGCATTTACTCAGCCGTGAGACATTACCTACACATAGAATGAATAGTCGGTTCCGTAATTTAATTTTAACAATAATATATAAACCTTTTAGGACAGAGTTGAGATTTTGTAAGTTATGAGTTTAAGCCATGAGTCAGTGTAATTTCATTAAAAAAAAGTTTAATAATGAAGGACTACCTTACCCATAATTCTGAAGAGATATCCACCAATCACAGAAGCTGCTCTTTTATATTGTTTTGGTTCATTCCTCCAAAGAATTTATAAGGCAATTCTCTTTCATGACTCATTATTTGATCGGACTTCTACATGTTAAGACATTAAAAAAAAAAGCTTTTATTAACTGATCACCAAATTAAACATGTGGCGAGGCTAACATATGTAATGAGATAATGTGATAACGATATAGCATATTAATATTTGAATCATTTATTATGTAATAATGCTTGCTGCGGTAATAAAAATCATAGGTAGTAAACAATCTGAACATAGCCATTCATTTTATCATAATAACATCTGACAAAGTCTGACCAAATAATGAGTGGAAAAGGTGTGTATGAGGTTTTAATTTTGGTTTATTCACCACACTGGAAGGGAAAGGTAAAATAAAGCACTTTTCATTGCGGAATACAGTATTGTACTGTGCACTCACACATAATATAAGGTGGGTGCTATCACAGTCATTTCCCATGACATTTTTAACCTAAATGTTTTTGTTCCCCACAGGCTCTAATCAGCCAGTCATATACAAAATCACATTTAGCAATTAGTGGAGGTCAGAATGTGAAAGGAACCTGTCCTGATAATGAATACTGGAATAATAAGGGATTCTGCTGTAATAAATGTCATCCAGGTAAAGCAAATTTAAATACAGGCTTTGTTTTAGATGTCCTTTTTTAAATCCAGAGTGTATATAGTTAGAAGAGCATTTATCATATAATGGAGCAAAGCTGTTAACATTTAAATAGTTACCTATGGATGGGTAGCAACAGGGTGTGTTTTTTCAAAGAAACCTTTTGTTCAGCTTTCATTGATGGTTTTTTCTTGTCCTTTGTCCTTCTGTTTTCTACTCTAGGGTCTAAATTGAAAGAGAAATGCCCTGAGCCAAATAAGAGGTCCACATGTGTGAAATGTGAGAATGAAACCTACCTAGAATATTCAAACTCCAATCAAAACTGCTTCAGTTGCAGGAAGTGCAACAAAAGTAATGCCATATAAAAACTTTGATTTTCATATTTCTTGTTATTGAAGAGATAGTTAACCCAAAAATGAAAATTCTGTCATCATTTACATAAATGTTACATCATTCCAAATCTGTTTGACTTTCTTTCTTCTGCGGAGCACAGTTTGGAAGAATGTTTTAACCGTTTTTGTCTAAACAATGGAAGTCAGTGGGGTCAATTTAATTGACTTTAAATGTTTTGACAAAAAAAAAACACTAAGACATTTTTTTTAAATATCTTCTTTTGTGTTCCACCGAAGACAGAAAGTTTGAAAGAACATAAGGGGGAGTAAATGATGACAATTTTCATTTTGGGATGAAATTATCCCTTTAATATGTGGATGATTGTAAAAAACTTCACACAGCCAATTCATTTGACCTTTGCCCAGTTTTCACATGTCTTTCATCCTTTAATCACAGACCATTCCATAGAGACATCACCATGTACATTCAAAAGCAATAGGGTGTGTGGGTGTGAGCCTGGATACTACTATAAGAAATTAGGCGACTTGTCATGGGAATGTTCTCGCTGTAAGGAGTGTGGATCTGGGCAGCAGAAAATTGTGGAATGTAAGTCCCTCAAGCTTAATACAGCTTTGTTAATTAATTAAAGTTATATATTAATCTTGTTTTTACATTATAGGATACCCTTAGTTAATGCTTTAACTTTTGTCAGGTACTGGGGAACAGAATACAAAGTGTCAGTGCAAAGAAAACCATTATTTTGTCAAGGGAAAAAACCTCTGTGAGCCGTGTGTTAAGTAAGTCACACTTCGGTACTCTTCAATATCTTGCTGGCACTTGTTCTGATGTGGCACTTGTTCAGAGGTTAAAATGATGATTGCACTGATTCATCTTTTGATTTTGAAAAGTCTGACTTCCTTCCTTACACTTATGTCTGCTGTCCTGAAAATTTTATGCTAAAGGTGAAGCGTGTTATTTTCGGTGTTGCAATACTTTACAACCCATACTAATGTGCAGAGACGACTAAAGTATAAGGCCCTAAACATTCTCTACATAAGTACATATAAGAATTCAGATGCATTTAACTACACAAGCTCAGTTTTGCGCGTTGTTGCGTTTTGAAACCAAAATTAATATCTCAATACAAGTACACATCTTGGATATTATAGTCATTATAAATGTTTAATTTATTTTAAGTAATTTTATTTTGAATTTTAGTTTTCACTCTGTTATTGTTGGTTTTAGTTCAGTTTTTATTTTTTTCCAAGTTTTTTTAGTTTTAGTATTTTTGGTATTTTTTAAAATATTTTTTTAGTCTTTGTATTTTAAGCCCCTGTTTCACAGACAAGGCTTAAGCCTAGTCCTAGACTAAAATGTAAACCTGAGCTGTTTCAACTGAAAGAAACTTGCACTGACTGATCTTAAAACATGTCAGTGCCTTTGTTTTGTCTTTAGATGCACACCAGTAAAGTTTATTTCTAAGGCATGTTTATAAAAATTACTCAAATGTCCTAATTGAACTATGGCCGAATCCTGGCTTAGGTTAAGCCCTGTCTATGAAACCGGGCCTTAGTCTACTGCAATTAAGGTGCTAATTGGTATCATTAAAAAAAAAGTTTAATGCCAATGAATTTGCCAGGACGGTTTTGATCGAGTGGCAATTTGCAGGTTGGAATCTATTTTAGTTTAGTTTCAGCTTTTCTCAGTTATGATTCATTTTTCAGATAAAAACATTTATTTAGTTTTCATTAGTTAATCCATGCTGCCAGCAAATGAGAATCAATTTTTAGATCAGCTACTTTCATACTTTACTAGTATGAAGAGAACCTTCCTGAGCCAGTTACATGCATAAAATATGCATTTAATGTTGTAATGACGCTGATCAAGCTCTCCTTTTTGTGTTCATGTATACTTGCGTAAATATCTAGCCCAAGACAGGCAGGATGATTCACCTTTAAATTATTTAATATATACTGAATGAACTAAAGTGAGAATATCAACAAATGTTATTTTGCAAGAACTGAATATTTATCCTTATAAAAAAAACCTTTATACGGAATGTATTCCCTGTCGTTACTGCTAATCCAAACACTCCAGCACATACATGCACCATCAAGCACTGAAGTGTACTGAATTAGCTCATGAACATTGTTTTAATGGCTAATTAACAAATACATTTACAGATCTGTATGACTTTAGACATGGAAGACAAAATAATCAATGTGTGTGTTCTTTATGTCTTGTAGATGTCAACAGAATGGGTGTCCAGCAGAATGCAAATCCAGCACACCTCCTAACCCTGTTAAGTCCGTTAGCCCAACTACTCCTCCAGGTGAGTACTGATCTGTATGGAAGCCCGTTTCCGCCACCTTGAGAAAAAATATAATTCTGTAAGTCATAATAATGAGATACTTTCTCATAATTACGACTTAGTTATCTCATTATATTGAGAAACTTTCTCGTAATAATGAGAAAATTTCTCGTAATAATGACTTAGTTTCTCATAATAATGAGAAAATTTCTCATAATAATGACTTAACATCTCGTAATAATGACTTATTTTCTCGAAATAACGAGAAACTTTCTCATAATGACTTATTTTCTCGAAATAACGAGAAACTTTCTCGTAATAATGACTTATTTTCTC
>JAFVLL020013011.1:0-13039 GCA_021397915.2 Tor tambroides | reverse complement strand
CTCGGTCCCTGCAGAGAGACAGAAAAAAAAAAAAAAAAAAAACGAGTAATAAAACCGCACAAAAGCACAAACTGGGCAGTCTTACATGGCGTAACTCATCGTTCACCTTTTAAAACTCCCAATCATTTGTGCGTGACCCAGGAACTTCCCAAAGTCTATGTGGAACATGTGGCCGGTGGAGCGCAACATGATGTTATCGTTGTGACGGTCACAAATGCCTAAGATGTAAGTGGCCACGCAGCATCCTGCGCAGGTGTAGATGAAATTCTCTGAGGCCTGACAAGAGACGGTTTTGATTAAGTTCAACAACCCAATGAACCACATGAACTTGGTCGGCTATGGATAATCATCCAGTTACCTTCTCATACTCATCCTCAGCAGGGTTATACTTGCGGAGCCACTCAGCGAGAGGTTTGTCCTTGAAGGAGCCCGTCACTCCATACTCAACCTGAATCTTCCTCAGTGTTTCAGAAGACGGAACCAACTCTACCATACCTGTGTAACCAAACACAAATGTTATAATAGACGCAGACTCTACTGTACACTCACAGAGTCATTTTTAGAGTCATTTAATAAAGTCATATCAAGTTTTTACTGCACAAAAAATGTCAGAATTTAGTTATGTCAATTTTCAACATTCTCTCAAATCCGTAGAATTAAATAGGCCATTTTTGTTGTACCAACAATGAATAGGCTATTCATTCACTGCTGTTCAAAAGTTTGGGGTCTGTAGGTTTTATTATGATTATTTTAGGAAATTAATAAAACAAGAAGGATGCATTAAAAGTGACAGTTAAAACATTTATAAGGTTACAAAAGATTTCAAACAAATCCTGCTCCTTTGAACTTATCAAAGAATCCACAAAAAATATTAAGTAACACAACTGTTTCAACACTGATAAGAAATAATAAGAAATGTTTCTTGAGCAACAAATCAGCATATTAGAATGATTTCTGAAGGATCATGTGACACTGAAGACTGGACTAATGATGCTCAAAATTCAGCTTTTCTATCACAGGAATAAATTACATTGTAAAATATGATAAAACAGGAAAAAAAATTCTCTCACAATATTACTGTTTTACTGTATTTCTTATCAAATAAATGCTACTCTGGTGAACATAAGAGACCACTATCAAAAAAAATGTAATATCTTACAGACCTCAAACTTTTGACCAGTAATGTAAATCATGAGTATTTTAAAAAATTTACATATTTAACTATATTCTAGTTGGAAAACAGTTAAATAGGTTTTAAATGTAGGGAAGAGTGTACCTTTATCTTTTCCAGTAGAGATGCATTTGAAGTTGACAATGCGCAGGTCCAGTCCTTCCTGCAGCCAAATCCGATCCATAATTCGAATCATCTGCAGCGCCAACATGTCCTGCCTCAGATCCTCTCCAACCTGAATTACAGTTAAAACAGATAAGCTAAAAAACAGGAGTATCTACAACTCGGTGCTTAAATATGTAGGTACAAGATTTTTGTTCTACTACCGATTCTACCACTAGAGGGCATGTTCATGACTGAGATAAGACTTTAAATTTGGTTCTTTGTCTGTGGCACATTTTTTAAGTGAAGTCTAATTTCCATCAATCAAACATGTTTATAGTTCGAATTCAATGGAAGATCTCACTATTGCAATTAATATAAAAAGAAACCCACTGCTCTGTCTCTACTGTCAAACTAAGGTAATGTACAACAAGATCAAAACTCAGCAGGAATACATTCTAACTATGGAGGCCTCTTCACTATACTGTACACACACCTTAAACATGACGTTAATCTCGTCTCCCAGCGGGTCTGCGTTAACCAGTGCAATCTTCAGAGGTACAGCGTTGGAATTGAAGAAAGAGCAGGCCTAGTTTCAACAAAAGCAGCACCATGTTACAAAAGCAGCCTCAGGGTTTTAGTTAGATTCTCTTCTTCAACATGGCAACAAAGAGGGTCTTTGAAATGGGGGCAGATCTGACTGGAGGAGAAGAGATGGAGTTCAGTGACACAGCTTTGCTGAGTGTGCAAAACTCTACATCTGAAACAGGAAGAGGGGGAGTGAGCAAGGATGATAAGGAAGTGAATCACATGTGAACGCTTCCCAGCAAAACGGAACAAAACCTGGCATGACATGAGAACTGAAGAGATCTGTTCCTTGTCAATGTGGTTTTTGAAGCCTGTACAGAATTGCTGATGAAATTAATTAATCAGATAGAGAATGTAGGTTCAATAGGGTCAATTTTGTTGACTTTAAGCACTCACCTTGATATTGAGTTCCTTTGCCACTAGACTGGGAGTAATAGGGAGTCGACAGCTGTTCTTCTGGAAGAAAGACTGTACCCTCTCTAGACCCTCCAGAAGCACCATCTACAAAGAACAAACATTCAACAGAATTTGACTGATACGAACTACAATCACAGTCTCATGACTTCAACCCAAAACTCCTGGTAATACTTTAATATAGGGACTAATTCTCACTATTAACTAGTTGCGTATTAGCATGCCTATTATTAACATACTGGCTGTTTATTAGTACTTATAAAGCACATATTCTGCATGACCATATTCTACATCCCTAATCCTACCCAATACCTAAACTTAACAACTACCTTATCAACTATTAATAAGCAGCAAATTAGGAGTTTACTGAAGCAAAAGTCATAGTTAATGGTTTGCTAATAGCGAGAATTGAACCTTAAAATAAAGTGTAACCAAACTCCTAAGCTTCCAAAAACTATTGGAAAATAAATCAATGTTTATTTAAAATCTACAAGTTGGGAAGTTTGAGTTAGAATAGTGTGCAAGAGCGCTAGTATAAACATTTCAATGTTGTAAATGGTGTCGGTGTTATTATTGTTAACAAACTAAACCATAAACACTTTCATTAGTTGAAATAAAATAATATATTTAAAAAAACCTTATTTTATTTCAGTTAGCTGCAAAGGGAACGTTTTCATAAAGATGCCAAAAAAATACAAAATTGCTAAAATTAAAGAAACACTACACTTTTTTTGAAAATAGGCTCATTTTCCAACTCCCGAAGAGTTAAACAGTTGAGTTTTACCGTTTTTGAATCCATTCAGCCGATCTCCGGGTCTGGCGGTAACACTTTTAACGTAGCTTAGCATAGATCATTGAATCGGATTAGACCGTTAGCATCTCGCTCAAAAATGACCAAAGAGTTTCGATAATTTTCCCATTTAAAACTTGACTCTTTTGTAGTTACATCGTGTACTAAGACTGACGGAAAATGAAAAGTTGGCTAGGAACTATACTCTCATTCCGGCGTAATAATCAAGGAACTTTGCTGCCGTACCATGGGTGCAGCAGGCGCAATAATATTATGCAGCACCTGAAAGTAGTCCCCAGCTATATCATAACTAGTTACTGGGGACTACTTTCAGGTACACAGTACACAATGTAACTACAGAAGAGTCCAGTTTTAAATAGGAAAAATATCGAAACTCTTTGGTCATTCTGGCCAGATGCCTTGTCTAATCAGATTCAATGATCCTATGCTAAGCTTCTAAAAATGCCGCCAGTTGAGTTGACGAATGGTTGAAAAGTGATAAACTCAACTGTTTAATAACGGGAGTTGGAAAATGAGCCTATTTTCAAAAAAATTGGAGTGTTCCTTTAAATTGCAAACAAAATATGAAAATAAAATAGATTTCAAAATATTAAAGTGCCCCTATTATGCCATTTTTAAGGTTGCTAATATTGTTTTATGAGTCTCCTAAAACAGGTTTACATGCATCTAAGGTCAAAAAACGGTTTAGTTTTCTCAAAAAATAGCTTTAATTTTACCTCATTTCTAAATGATTCTAAAACCGACTAAATCAAACGGTTGAAGAATCAGTCTCTCTAAACCCCTCCTTTCATTGAGCACTCAGCTGCTGTGATTGGTCAGATGGCGCAGTCCTTTGTGATTGGTCTACACTTGTACAGTGCGAATGGCGTGTGAGTGGACATTATGCCAAATGTATTCGCCGTGACGTTAGCCGTAACAGAATAGGTCAATTCTTTCATCGTTTAAGTGATTAGCAGTCAACTCTTTTGATAGACAATAACATTACATATCGTGCACTTTCGGCTTCACAACTTTGCAGAAAGTTTATGTTCACATACTGCTACATGACACACTGCATGAAAGGTAATATTCGAAAAGGCATAATAGGGGCACTTTAACAAAAACTAAAACAGATACTAAAATAATTGACCTGTTCAATGTCCCTGACAACCTCTGTATTCCCATTTAGCCACTTGTTAGCAACAGCCTTTTTCAAGACACATAAAAGCCTGAAGTAAATCATGACTGGTAAATAACTCATGTATTTTATGTTGTAGAATAGAATAACTTGTGTTAACCACAGACTTTATTTCAGACCTTTAAACAATGACCCATTCAAAAAACCCAATGACTTCAGAACGATGGAATCGGAAATACAAAAATGTTAATGTTTAGGTTTTAGGACTCATTCCTGCAGCACTCTTTTTAGCCAAGAGAGACAAAGCCATAATACGATAAAATGTGTTTACAAGTAATAAAGAGCATTGAAAACAGCTTTCCATCTGAATGTAAACCACTTGTTCACATGGGAGATATAAGATGAGGCACTATATGACCAAAAGAATGTGGACACCCCCTTCTGACAGCATGTTTGGCTAGGCCCTTTAATTCCAGTGAAGACAGATCTTAATGCTACAGAATACAATGACACTCTTGAGAATTGTGCATATCCCACTTTGTGGCAACGTTTTGGGGAGGACCCTTTTCTATTCCAGTATTACAATAACCTTGAGCAAAGTAGGATAAATATAAAAATGATTTAGCCATTGATTAGCCCTTGACTGGCCTGTACAAAACCCAAATCTGACCCCACTGAACACATTTGGAATGATTTTAAACACTGAATGTGAGCCAGACATATCAGTCTGACCTCACTGATGCTGTTGTGCCTGAATGGAAGTGCCAATTTTTTAAATTAAAGCTCAACAGGCACTTATGGGTGTGGTGTTTGGTTTTCCATATATTTTTGTCATATTGTGTATCAGTACAAGGTAATATATCAGTATTGATTGGATGAGCTGGAGGGATCAAGGGTTCATCCAAATACAATCATCCACTGATCCAATAATCTGTCACAGGTCATTGTACTTATGAGAAAAATACTTTTAAGTGTTTTGCTAGGACTGAAAGTCAAACAGGCCTTTGTTCAAACCCAAAAGAAAACAAGAGATTCCTGGTATACTTATGTAGCCCTTCCTTTATTTGATGTTTATTCAGATCATGTTTTGAACAGTATTATTAAATTAGATTTTGGAACTAGCTGTTGAACAATTTAGAAATCCTGCACTTGTTTCCCAGAAGCCTTTGGTTTGAACTCATAGATCCTTACTGGATATAAGAAAATAAACCTACAACTAAAAAAGGAGCATAAGATTCTGCTGCTGGCATAGATGTACACTATTCATTACAATATTTGGGGTCAGTAAGATTTTTTTAAAGAAATAATTATTCAGCAAGTATGCACTAAATTGTTCAAAAGTGACAAAACTTTTAAATTCTCAAAAAAAGGAAAAAAGAAACCTTGAACTTCTATTCATCAAAGAATTGTGAAAAAATGTAGCACTGTTTCCTCAAAAATATTAAGCAGCACAACTGTTTTCAACACTGATATTAAAAAATGTTTCGAGCACCAAATCAGCATATTAGAATGATTTCTGAAGGATCATGTGATAATGAAAATTCAGCTGTCACAGAAATTATAATATTATAATATAATATATATAAATAATATAATTGTTTTCATTGTATTTTTGATCAAATACATCCATCCATGGGGGGCATAAAGATGCTTCTTTCAGTAATATTAAAAATCTTTCCAACCCCAAACTTTTGAACAGTGGTGTAGCCACACCTATGAACAATGCATGTGTAAAACTTCTAAATGAAATTATTTAAATATAAAGGAATGTTAAGCAACTTTTGGGATGCATTTTCCACAGGCTAAACATCATAAAACATAACCTTTAATGCCAGCCATGGCTTACCTGTCGGGTGGAGCTGCTCGCCTGCCGCACTTTTTCGGCCAGAGCACCCAGCAACTGCACAAGCCTGGTCTGCTTCTCAAGCTCAGCCCTAAGTCCAGTCCCACACAGACAAAGCAGCGTGCCAAGGATCTGGTCATAACGCTGACCAAACGCTGAGTCCTGCACGGCATCCCTCAGCAGCCTACATTCAAACCCAGCAGACTGTATCTAAATCTTAAATTCACTTACAAATTCTACCATTATTCTTAAATGGGTAAATAAATAACGACAGAAATTTCATTTTGGGCTGAATTATCCCTTTAAGAAAGAGTGTTTCGGACCTTTCTCCACCAAAGTAACACTGATCGATTGTACTTCCTTTAAAACTAATTATTACTTAAAACATTAGCAAAAATTATGAGATTAATAGTGATTAAATATTTAATGAACTGGTCGCCCTTAACATTTATAATATGATCCATTAATAAACAACTTTACCAGTAAAGATAATGTGCAATGCTGACATTTCCCAGAGCTCGAGACAGCAGAAATATCACCAAGGCATTGTTGAGGTGACACTCGAACTTCACTGCCTGCAATTTACCACACATGCTTGTCAGTGCATCAGAGAGTACCCTTGAAGCATATTTTAAAGACAACAGTTATGTAAAATACATATAAAGATGTACTTAAGTGGATCAGAAAAGTTAATAAAAATAAATGCATTTAATATAAATTTGAACTATAATACATTTGAATTTAATTGTAGATTACATGCAGTCAAGAATCCAGAAACATTCTTTAAAAGTATGCAAAGTGTACTTCTTTTTCCAAGTGTATAACCAAGAAAAAAAGCAACAGAAAGCACTATGACAAGCTGTTTATAGAGGAAAAGATGCATGCATAAACGTGTGTGTGTGTGTGTGTGTACCTGCACCAGCTGAGGGAGATAGTCAGCCAGCTCATCATCACTGCTGCTCTCGATCCAGCTCACGGCCACTTTCCTCACCTCTGTGTCAGCGAACCTGAATATAACACACACAACCAAACACAACATTAACCACATACTCAGTTCCCTCTCCATAAAGCAAGTCATGAGACCAATAAAGTGGTTAAAAATGATCTAAAGTTTGAAAGCAAGACAAAGAAAAATCATATGACCAAAGTGACACATTAAAAAGGTCATACAGTAAAAATGTGAGAAGGAAAGGAGAAAGTGGGCCATAAAACAGAGAGGGAGTGGAACACATACATACTTTGAATCAAGGAGCTCCAGGGCTGAAACAGGCGACAGAGGGGGCCAGTGGTGCAGAAGTGAGTGGATCTCACCCATACTGCCCCAGTCCCAGCTGGGTGCACTGGCCAAGATTTTGGGCAGGCTGTATTGATAGTCCTGACAATAATAGCGCTGGTCCCAGAGCAGCTGCTTGTCTGCTCGTGACAGCCTGGTGGAAAAGAATGCTGGGTAATGTCGAAGTAGACAAAGTACCATATTTTCCTGTACCTAACTATAAGTCTGACTGGGCCAAATCGCATTGTTGAGGGGAAAAAAAAACACACAGCTAAGTCCCATCGGTGTACAAGTCAGAAATAATGTAAAATACAAGTCAATAAAACAAAATGTTGTAAAAATCAAAATTTTACTCCCCTCAATCCACAAAAATTCCTTCAAATTTAACAGTATTCAGAACAGAACATGAAAAGAAAAAGTATAAAACAAATTATAGTGCCATTCATTCTAGACATTCATTATAAATGCAAAGCCTAAACTAATTTGTTTAAATGAAAGACAGCATGTGGGAAATGTGCTGCACAAATAAACTTGGACTCAAGTAACTCTCTCAATGGACACGATTCCAAATACGTCTGCTTTGTGCAAGTTTTGCATGCTCGACGTACAAGTTGCTTTGGAATAAAAGTTGCAGCATGTTTAAGATGATAAAAAAAATGCAACTTGAATATTAGAAATTATGGTACATCCTGTGGGCTTCAAACTAAACCAAGAAGCAGACACTCTAACCCGTTAATCCATGAACCATAAAGTAAGACTTAGTTCCGATCCAGAGATAAGAGGCACAGGAAACAAGTCACACCTCTTAAATGGGTCTGCGAATGGGCAGTCAAGCTGGGAGCCCGGCAGCTGTTGGCACTTGGTGGGCATTCAGAGAGACATGCTCACAAAATGAGCATGGAAAGTTGCCCACCGTCTGAGGCTGAGTGTTGTGTGGCTGTTTTAAAGCTGACTGAGCTTTCTGTTTCAAATTTGAGAGATGCATTTTCAGTAGAGCATACTAAACAAGGCCTGACAACTGTCTGCTTTTCAGCTGCAATGTCTCCTTATCAATAGAGATTTATTCTGAAGTCACAGACAGTTCAAGTCTGCTTTTATTGCAGAGAATCGCTTTTGCTATTTTTACAAGAAAACCTCTAAAAAGTCATTCATATGAAAAAATAAATGGTTCTCTTAAACAGAGTGACTCACAAACTGTCCTGTACATACAGAAGACGACAGAAGTGAATCAAATAATGTCTGTTTGGAGAAATAGAAGTTAATCCCCTTCTCTAGGCTCAGACTTTAAACACATTGTTTAAGAACTTTCTGTTTTAAATGAATTATGCTCTTTTGAACTTGCATTGAAAGTGGATCATCAGTGATTTCTACTTGAGCACCAGATTGGCATATCAGAATGATTCCTGAAAGACCATGTGACACTAAAGCCTGGTTTTACTGTATCAAATAAACGCAGACTTGGTGAGCATAAGAGACTTCTTTAAAAAAAAAAAAAAAAAAATCCATAAAAATCAATTTTATATCATTTTTTTTTATGTATTTGTCAGCCAAACAGGACTGACTACTGTATTCTGCTGCTGTGTGAACATAATCTTAGTATTCAGAGTGTTGTGAATTGGCTTAATGATGTCCATGACTTTTTAATAGAGGTTTTTATACTCTGAGAAGCTCAAAATCACTTCATTCTCAATTCAATTAAAACCCTTAAATAAGATAAGCAAGCTGAAGGGGATCCATATAATTGGAGTAACTAGGCAGAACTGATTCAATTACATAATGCTCTCAAAGGCTCTTTCATCCTCCATATCTGAAATCATGTTCAGTTCATATGCTACTCAGGCTTATTATGAAGTGTCTGATGCTCAAACAAGACAGAAAGCACGAGGCACTTCAAGTGTATCAAACATTCAGATTAGGGATTTAACAAAAGCCAGAATCAAAGCCTACAAACTAATCCTACCTACAGTGCCGTGAAAAGGTTTTTGACCCCTTCCTGTTTTTTATTTTTTTATTTTTTGCATATTTGACACTTGAAAGATTCAGATCAAACAAATTTTAATATTACACAAAGATAACCCGAGTAAATACAAAATGCAGTTTTGAAATTTTGTTTTCATTTATTAAGGGAATAAAGCTGTCCAAACCTGCCTGGCACTACGTGAAAAAGTAAATGCCCCCTAAATCTAATAACTGGTTGTGCCACTCTTTGCAGAAACAACTGCAATCAAGCATTTGCAATGACTGGCTGTGAGTCTTTCACATCGCTGTGGATGAATTTTGGCCCACTCTTCTTTGGAGAATTGTTTTTATTTCAGCCACATTGGAGGGTTTGAGCATGAAAGGACTGTTTAAAGTCATGCCACAGCATCTCAATCAGATTTATGTCCGGACTTTGATTTGGCCACTCCAAAACCTTAATTTTGTTTTTCTTGAGCCATTCAGAGGTGGACTTGCTGGTGTGTTTGGGATCATTGTCCTGCTGCATAACCCAAGTGCGCTTGAGGTCACAAACTGATGGCAGGATATTCTCCTTCAGGATCTTCTGATAGAGTGCAGAATTCATGATTCCATCAATTATGGCAAGTCGTCCAGGTCCATCAGACCATCACACTACCACCACCATGTCTGACTGTTGGTATGATGTTCTTTTTATGAAATCATGTGTTGGTTTTACGCCAGATGTAACGGGACACACACCTTCCAAAAAGTTCAACTTTTTTCACATCAGTCCACAGAATATTTGCCCAAAAGTCTTGGGGATAATCAAGATTTTTTTGGCAAATGTGAGATGGGCTTTTGTGTTCTTTTTGGCCAGCAATGGCTTTTGCCTTGGAACTCTCCTATGGCTGCCGTTTTTGCCCAGTCTCTTTCTTATTGTTGAATCATGAACACTGACCTTAACTGAGGCAAGTGAGGCCTTCAGTTCTTTAGATGTTGTTCTGGGTTCTTTTATGACCTCCAGGATGAGTCGTCATTGCGCTCTTGGAGTAATTTTGGTAGGCTGGCCACTCCTGGGAAGGTTCACCACTGTTCCAAGTTTTCTCCATTTGTGGATAATGGCTCTGACCGTGGTTCTCTGGAGTCCCAAAGCCCTAGAAATGGCTTTATAACCCATTCCAGACTCATACATGTCAACTATTTTGTTTCTCATCTACTCTTGAATTTCTTTAGATCGCGGCACGATGTGTTGCTCTTTAAGCATGCTTCGCTTTGCCAGAAAGGTTCTATTTAAGTGATTTCTTGATTCAACAGGTCTGGCAGTAATCAGGCCTGGGTTTGGTTAGTGAACTTTAACTCAGCTTTCTAAAATAATGTGGTTAATCACAGTTCTTTCATGATTTAACAGGAGGGGGCAATTAATTTTTCACATAGGGCCAGGTAGGTTTGGACAGCTTTTTTCCCTTAATAAATGAAATCATCATTTAAAAACTGCATTTTGTATTTACTTGCATTATCTTTGTGTAATATTAAAATTTGTTTGATGATATGAATCTTTTAAGTGTGACAAATACGTAAAAAAATAAAAAATAAAAAACAGGAAGGGGGCAAATGTAAAAACATTTGCCTTTTCACGGCAATGTAAAACCTTATCAATACTCTTTAGCAAGCACTGGTGTTTCCATCATGAAATGCAAATCTACATTATCTCATGAGGTCTTGTGATGCAAACTTACCCAAAAGTAGATGCTTGTGCACACAGCTTTTCTATATCACTTCGATCTCCTGGATCAAGTGGATCTAGAGATTGAGGGTCTGGGCAGCCGTTCTCCTGAGGACCAACATAGAGTACGTCCACCGCTGGACTGGGGAAGTCAACCTGTTCATGGTCAGACAATGATATTTAAAGGGGTCATGAACTGAGAAATCAAAATTTTTTGACATATAGGAGGTCATTTTGCTATAAAAACATCCTGTAAGTTTCAGAACTCAAAAATTTCTCATTAGTATAAAAACAGCTAATATTGAATCTGCCAAAACGACAGCTTGTGGAATGTGCCACTTTATGAAGTAATAGTGTGGATAAGCACCGCCTCCACAGAAGATCAACGCCTGCTTCTACATTACTGCCTGTTCAGCCCCACCATCTGATTTGTGCACATAGTATATAAATGACAAGATCAGGTCTACGCAGAAACCAAACGATAAACTTTATTTGATGAACTTTATTTTTAATGAAGTGATCACTATTGCTTTGTCTGTTATTACAGATCGTTTGATATGTACTGAGTATTTATACATTTTTAACCTAAATCACAGCAGTGTCCATCCATGAAGGATGTAGGTTGTCAAACATACACAACTGTTAGCCAATCATAGCAGGGGGCGTTTACTTCTGAGTCTACAATCCGCCACGCCTATTCAAACAGAGTATTCGGATGAGGGGGGTTAAAAACAGGACAGAAAATAGCCTTTTAATTACTACATTATGATGTTTTTTGATATAAAAATCTTGATAACATTATAAGTGGACCTTAGGGAACGGTACAAAATAAAAAACAAAGGTAGTTCATGACTCCTTTAAGTGTCAATCAATGTCAGTGAAGAGCAACTGACTCTAGATGGAAAAAAGCACAAACAAAACAACCTGCAGTATGATCCGTTCTGAAGGATTCTTCCCCTTGCCTGCAGCTCCAGGCTGAAGGACTTGAGATGTCCACAAACTTAGCAGCTTGCTACCTCTTGACAGCACCCTGAAATACAAAATGAAAAAAGTAATATATATTATGTATATTGCTTATTAACTGCCATCTCAAATTTATTAACTTAGCACAGGCATCCCAATATACAGTGGTCATGTTGTGCTGTCATATAGCAATTGCTATAATTACAAGATTCTGACAGTTACATTTTTTGTCAAACTTTTAATTATAAATAGGTTCACTCATTTTGAGAGTGAAAATCAAAATGGCAGTAAATCTGTAATTTTATTCTAACCAGTGTTACCTAATGTGTTTTCTTTGCTCTTCAAAATCTTTCATAAAGACATAATGAAGCGATTACATACTTTTCAGTCATCAATGAAGCTGTTTATGGATCTATTTTGGCATTATGAGCACTGAATAACTGATTTATTACCTAATTATTACTTTTTGGAAAAAAATACAAAGAAAAATTGCATACACACCAAAACAAATATGAAGCAGTCCTGAAAATTCTTCAACTTACAATATACTCTCCAAGGTAAAACTATTTTATTTGAGGTATTATTTTATGACTTGCCTTCTGAAATCAAACAGAGGCATGGACACTTTTCCCAAAAGCTCTGGACCCTTCCGTTGCTTGTTGGAATCTGGCGAGTTGTTCGCATTCTGGTTAAGAACCCCGTAGAGAGAAAGACTCAGCATGGCCTCCAGTGGTAACAGCGCCACTGAAATGGGGAAATTTATCCTAAAGAAACAGAGGCAGTCGTCACCAAAAGCAGAAACTGGCAGCAATCCCGCTGATTTCCCTCTAATTCTAGAAATTGCAGGAAGTAGCGTGCCAGTGTGTTTAAGGAGCATTAACACTTACAATTCGTCCCATTTGATGTGGTAGAAAAAACTCTTGTATGTTCCCACTTTTTTGGACTGGACAGGCTTGAAGAGATTCCTGTTGTTGTGGGTCAGGGCACACATCAGGTAGTATTTTTCAAAACTGAAAAACAGGAAGGACAAATTACTCTATGGCACGGAAAGGGAAGAAAACATTGGCCTGTACTTATCTATTGCCAAAAGCATAAT
>JAFVLL020013010.1:49222-75074 GCA_021397915.2 Tor tambroides | reverse complement strand
GAATTCTTTCAAAACATCAAACATCTTAATGGTCAAAAACTTTTGACTGGTAGTGTACTTACTTATTTTTGCTTTTCAGTATGTATATGTTTTGCCATGATACAAAGTGCCCAGGGGACTGTGGTGATGCCCTTTTTTTCAGCTAGTTCATCCTAGAGATCAAGACTTGTAATTTGTACTTTTTAAAATAAAATGTTCAACAATTAAAAAGAATATTACCAGAACTAATGCTCATGAGTTATTGTGATTTTTATGGGGTTGGGGTGGTAAAAACCATGGATCACAGTGCTGTACCACAATTTGATTGTTTTTTATAGGTAAAAAAATTTGAAACTACATAAAAATAAACACTATTTCACTGATACTGTAAATGAAAATACGGTAATAATACTGTAAATGAAAATATGGTAATAATACTGTAAATAAAAATACGGTAAAAATACTGTAAATGTAAATACGGTAATACTACTGTAAATGAAAATACAGTAATAATACTGTAAATGAAAATACAGTAATAATACTGTAAATGCAATTACAGTAATTTACTGGCATCCAGCTGCCAGTAATTTACTGTAAAATTTACAGCAATCTTTTTACAGTGTAAGCTTACTAAATACGGTTCTAATCTACTGGATTGGTTCAGGAAGGAGAACTTTGACTCTCGAGTCCAGTTTGCACAGAGCTGTGGTAGATTAATAAAATCTGGCTGTTGTTACATGGCTTTAAATGGTTTATAGTGGTTTGATACAAACATTTTGCTAAGCATAACAGCACATTTTGTTGATCAAATCAGTCAAAGCAGCTTTCAAAAGAGTTTACTATGCTATTTAATAAGTGTTGCCATGCCAAACTCTGAGGAAAGATTGTGCAAGTTCATCTGGCAAAGTCCATCTAGCTCCACATCTGGATAATATTACAAACAGTGGAGACGTGAAGCCCAGCACCCCAGGAGATAAAAATACTTGACGTGAACTTTCCGTTTTTATTTGAAGGAGATTTACAGGTAACTGCTGGACTTCAATAACTGGATGAATCCGAATGCTTGGAGAAATCTGGCTAAATATTCTGCACAGAAACTATGCCAGTGTCACTTCCCTGGAAGGTTACACTGTAAAAAACCAAGATGCACAGCTTGTCAACAGATGTGCTGTAGGTGTAAACCCAGTCTGAGGTGCCGTTCAAATATTATCAGGCATCTTGAACTGTTTTTACATTCCGACTTAAAAATATAAGGCTCAACCAAAGTCCATTTTACGCCTGCGTACTTCAGGATTTCCACACCTTTTTAACTAATTTCCATGGACTTTCCATTTGTGATTCATGGATAGGAAATAACCCCTCCAAGAAAATTCAGTTTAAACTGGAAGCTTCTACAAAATTATAGCTGGTTTCTTGCCGGTTCAAGCTGGTCATTAGCTGGCTGTCCAGCTTCCATGCTTCAAAGGCCATCTCAAGCTATGGTATGGCCAGCTGGTAGCTAGTTCATTGCTGCTAATGACCAGTTAAAGGGACAGTTCACCCAAAAATGGAAATTCTGTCATTAACTCGCCCTCAAGTCATTCCAAACACTAAGATTTTTGTTCATGTTCAGAACAAAAATTAAGATATTTTTAATGAAATCTGAGAGATTTCTTTCAGTCCATTGACAGTCTTCGCCACTACCAATTTGACACTTCAAAATGATCATGAAGTGATTGTAAAACTAATCTACACGAACTGAACAGTTTAGTCCAAACTTTCTGAAGAGATTCAATCACTTTATATGATGAACAGATTTAAAGGGGACCTATTATGCTCCTTTTTACAAGATGTAAAATAAGTCCCTGATGTCCTCAGAGTATGTATGTGAAGTTTTAGCTCAAAATACCCGACAGATCATTTTTTATAGCTTGTTAAAATCGCCACTTTTAGGGTGTGAGCCAAAACGCTCTGTATTTGAGTGTGTTGCTTTAATGCAAATGAGCTGGTGCTCCCGGAGAAGAGGGCGGAGCTTCAAGAGCTCGAGCTCCCGCATTAGCAGTGCTAGCCTTTGCAAATAAACATTCCATGATTAGTACAAGCCTGTTATCTTTACAGAAAACATACTCGGTTTTAAAGTCAGTCATCTGATCGTACTGTGCATAACAAATTTGCGTTTATGAATTGCACAGAGCGATAAAAATAACATAGCTGGTCTCATGGTGCATGGCATGCTATCACAAACTTTATAAGTCCCACTCGTGATTATGAGCTCAACAAACTCAAGCGATCAACTCACATTACTTGCATCTGCAACTTTTAACTACCACATTCCTATTCACGATCATTCATGAAGACAGCACCAGTGAGAACAGACAGAGACAATGGTAGCTTCATTAGCCTTACAGGGTTCCAAGAAGCTTTTTCAGAAGGGCATTTTAGAAAGCAAACGCATGAAACTTACTTTGTCTGGAGCTGACATTCGCGCACAAAGTGTTGGTATTGATTCCTACACGTATTGGGGACTTTACCGATTTTTTTCAGGGACATTTCCTTAGACAATGAAACTTAACCACAGTGTCCTCAGCAGCTCAGATGAGGGGAGATTATGGCAACTCCTATGTTCGTTAGTGCATCCCAAAACACAACACCTGAAAAGCCTCTTTGGAGCTGACATTGTATATCTCCAGCAGCTACAGTGATCAGTAACGCGGAGGCGGACGCAGCTTCTCACTCAGGGCAGTGTCTATGCTTATAGGGCAGCGTCACTAATGGGCAGGACTTTTTCCCCTCGGTGACGTGAACAGAGGGAGAATCTGAAACAGCTAGTTCTGAGAGACTGTTTATGATTTTTTTAGATTATAAATAAATGAGTGGGTGGATTTTTACCATTATAGGCTGGATGTTTTCACACACTGCGGCCACACAACTGTGTTCAAACGCCTTATAAAAGTGATTTTTGCATAATAGGTACCCTTTAATTTAGGCTTTTATTCACATATTTATATTGATCGGCGAACATAAACTCAACCGTACTTGCTTGACGTGCAACAACGAACCTCAACAGTTCTTGCAGAAGCTCAGATGTGCTGCATAACACACGAGAATGAACCTCATTGGTTCCCACATGTCAAGCAAGCATGCTTGAGATCTGATTTGTGCACTGATTAGTGTTTATACTGAATTAAATATGGTCATGATATAAAGTGATCAATTATCTTCAAAAAATTTGGACTAGACCGTTCAATTCATATCAGTTTTACAATCTCTTTATAATGGTTCTGAAGTGTAAAAAAGATAGTTGTGTGGATTGTCAGTGGAGGGACAGAAATCTCTCAGATTTCATTAAAAATATCCTCATTTGTGTTCTGAAGATGAACAAAAGTCTTATGAGTTTGGAATGAGAGGAGAGTGAGTAAATGATGACAGAATCTTCATTTTTGGGTGCACTACCCCTTTAACGACCAGTGTGGACCAGCTCAAAACTCAGCTGGTTTTAAAGGGATTTTAGGCACTTTTGAGTTAGTCAGGCTGGAAGACCAGCTGAACACCAGCTTAAAACTAACAAATCTGCTTTGGTGTTGAATAGTGACTTTGTACACATTTTAATAATTTCTATGACTTTTCCAGGCCTGAAAACCTCAATTTTGAAACTCTTTCATATTTCCAGGTCTTCCGTGAATATGGGACTCCTAGTGCTTAAAACAGCTTGTGTGCAACGCGTGAACGCACCCTCAGCAAGGCCAGGAGCACAGCAAGTTCCAGCACAACAAAGTCTCTCCAGCCATTTCACAGTCTGCAGACAGACACACCAATGCTGTGAAATGGCCTTGGGTCTGGAACGGCATGATATGGTTTAGAAAGAACTGTAAAACTTCAGCTCTATTTTGCGACCATGCTCGCAGCTGCAGTCCAGACGCTCTGAGCTTCAGCCAGCAGCAGCGATACAAAGTTGAAGAGCCTCACAACGCCACTGTAGCAGTTTATCAGATAAACCGAGGCTGAATGAGGTTTGCTGGATGAGAAGCTGGTGTGCCCGTTGGCTGGCCTGCACACCGCGTCTCCAAAATGAACGACAGACAAACAAAAGCGTTTCTTAAAGCAATTAGACGTCCAATCTTACCTGCAATCGTTCCGACGCAGGCTGCCACATTTTAGTAGATGATACGCTCGATTGTCAGGCTGGAAACAGGGATAGTCCAGCTATAACATCTGCTCGCTTACGGCGCGTTCTTGCTCCTTCTGTCTCCTCAAGCAATCCCGAGGAAAAAATAAAGAGACAGTGAATTCCAACGGTGCGCAAGAACGAAACTCCGCCTGCGAAAACACGCACAGGCTCTTTTCTTTCTTTCTCTCCCCCTTTCCCTGTCCCTCTGTGTCCTCCGCCCCCTCTCTCGACTGCTGTTATTCTCAGAGTGACCAGAAGAGGGCGCCACTTAGTGGAGCGCCACAGACGTTACATATATATTTTTAAATATTTATTTTCACAAAATACCTGAATGTAATATTCGGGAATACAAATTGTTTCACATATAATACGCTACTCTAACAAAATTTGTAACGTAATAAAACATGAGTAAGATTTTTAACATCAAGAATTATATATGATGAACATTAAGGATAAAAAGAAAGCGTTACATGTAACTGCATTTCAGTTCACAAAAGTTGTCACAAATGTCGTTTCTAGCCTTTGATCAGTAAGCCTTCGAGTATGACCATAGTTTGATACAGTCTTGTATATAGCCATATAAATGACAATCAGTCCTCATTTACCTACAGTACTGAGTCGTTCACAAGCTGCATGCGCAATAAAGAGCTGCTTTGTCTTCGACAAATGATAGCAGATATTTGCAAGTTTTGTTTCCTACAATAGTTTGTAAGGTAAATACACCTCATCCAGCACTCTTTTTGTTTTCTGTCTTGTAAAATATTATCTCGGTTTGAGGAACCCCTGCGAAAGATTCAGTGCATGAGTGAACTGTCCGAATGAATCGCGAACAAATTCAGAACTTTACGCAAATCTGATGATTCATTCACGAATCTGACATTGCTAGCTCTGATTCTAAACAGCTGCAGAGAGCACGACTTGTTTGCTGAAATATTATAAGAGAAAATGATTCTTTAGAAAAGGGTCTCCTATGAAGTGTGTGTGTGTATATATATATATATATATATATATATATACATATATAAAACTTTTCTGAGAAGTTTTTTTCTTTTAAATCTACCTTCATTTTAGTCAATAGTTTACGCTTGCCTTTACGGTTTTATGTCCACTGTAGCAAAATTATATTTACTTTTTTTAGGAATACACACACACAAAGAGAGAGAGAGAGAGAGAGAGAGAGAGAGAGAGAGAGAGAGAGTAAATAAATACAGATATCCAAATTTAGACAGATATTTCTGCTATCGAGTATTATTGTCCTCATGACAACTAGTCCTATTCTAATTTAGTTAGACTGAAATTTATAACTAGGTATAAACTTTCAAACCAGATGTCCACTGAATGAATGAGTGTTTCGGGGACTCAAAGAGAAGCAGTGTGATAAAACTGGACCTTCTGAAACCCTCATGATGTCACAGGTCAGAGATTGACCCTACCTATCTATAAACGGTGTGTTAAATTTGGATTTTCCAGGATTTACAAGCAGTTAAACCACCATATCTACTTTACACCCCTAGTAACCCACACATCTGGTATGCAAAGAGAATATTTAAAAGTGCAAGTTAGATTCTGGTCTAAGAGTTTATACAATGGCTAAGGATGCAGCAGCTTGCCACTTACTCACACACATATTTGACCTATTATTCATTTATTCCACAGTCAACAAAGTGAGTATACTTTTCAGCTGAATTAATTTCATGTGAGTGCACATTTTAAATATTTTTTTACAATCACAATATTTTTGCAGTGAAACTGACACTGTATCATATACTGTATGTGTATTTTTTCTGTTAATCTCATAACTGCATATACATCAGTGTACATTAGAGGATTTCATATTTTCTATATAGCAAAACAATGGCATTCATCTTTATTCTAAACCAGAAACTGCTCATAGTCAAATAAGAGGTCAAATAAACACTTAAGGGGGTCAAAAGGGACTTTAGTCTGTCTCAGAGGTCATCAAAACCATCAAAACCGTGTCCTTTCTTCCCTGCGGTGGGGGGACTTCTGAGTGACCAGAGAATCATCACAGTACGCCATTCTTACAGATGTTTACTTTCAGAACATCTGGAGCCCACACAAGGTCACTGAAGGGTCTAGGACATCGTTTGAACTCCATATAAGGGCATGGCCAGCTGGGGGACATTCCGTGCGCAGACAGTCAAAGGCATTCCGACGGTGGAAAAAACATCCTTTCTTACCGTCTGCATCTGAGTGTGCGTTTCTCATCTTGAGACATGAGACATGATTGCAACACTGAATGCTTTTACAAATGTCAAGTTTGCTTTGCACACTACAGGAAAAGTGGTTATGAGTTTGGACTGTTTGGAGAGATAAAGCGTGTTTGTGTGTGTATGAGACTTACCATCTGTTCTTTGGGATAAAGAAAACACGTCTGATGTGTGCGGTATCTTCCAAAACATCTTGTTCCCTGTGCTATAAAGTTGCATGTAGTGCTTCCTTATCTCCAATTAAATACCTTCAACGTGTACTAATCACTCTCATTAATAGAAACCTCCATCAGGATTTGTGTTTTTAAGGTTCATTGTATCTCTCGTTTCGTTTATCTTAAACATCCAAGCATTAAAACAGGCTTTAGGCTTTCACTTGAACTTTTATTAATACATCATTCCACATATATAACCAAATGGGTGTTATCTTTATCTAACAAAAACAGTGCTCGGGTTAGAAGCTTCCCTTTAGTGCTGATCCTAGACACAACCTGTTCATTCACCTAAAGATGAAGATTAAATCTTAAAACTCACCCTCATGCTGTTCACTTCCGATCTTCTGTAGAACACTAAAACAGGATATTTGGAGAATGTCCAAGCGGTGATATACCTTGGTCAAGCTCCAAAATGGACAAAACACAGTAAAACTGCTAAAGTGTCTCCCAAATAGCTTCCAAATCTCATTCACCCTTTTGTTCATTTGAAAATATTCAAATAGTGAGATCAGCCATAAGAAACCTGAACCAGTTTTATTTGATATCATTCAAACCCAACATGGCACAATGCTTCTTAAGGCGGAATGTTTTAATACTTACAAACACGATTTGCAAGCTATAACAGAGATTTTTGGTGCTTTTTGATGCTTTTTCCAGTACTTTCATTGAATGGAAAAGAGCAGCTTGGACATTCTGCAAAATAACTCCTTTTGTGTTTTTCAGAAGAAAGAAAAAGTGGTTTTTGAATAGCATCAGGTAAATTCAGTTTTATGCAAACCATTTCCTAAATTCAGGCATTAAAGAGCATCAAAACTGGTCTCAGATCAGCTACAGAGGGCAACTTCTACCTGTCTATACTAAACAAAAGGATAACCATAGGAGTACAATGAGTATAAGTAGGAGCAGATATGGAAGATAAGAGAGAAAGGGAGATGGGTAATGGAAAGAATGAAAACATCCTATGAGTACCACTCCAGCCAGATGCAAATGAAGAGAAAGAGAGGGAGAAAGAGCTGGAACCCGTTGCAGGAACACCAGAAGCGCATGGCAGAAATACACCGGTCTTAACCAGACTCGAGGACCTGTCAGACACACTTCACTTGTTCCAATACTCTGACTCACTAATGTCTCAGTAGATAATAATGGGGAAGGTAATCTTATTCTTGGAGGCTATTTTTAAGTCCATTTCAGTGCCAATAAACATTCTGTGCAGATTAAAAGTTTCAAATTTTCCTACTTGTCCATATTATTTTCCCTGCAACTTCCATTACATAGGCAGCATTTTCAGTTCTTGAATTTTCCATGGCTCTCAAGCATTCATGCGTTTACATTCACAATCTTACGATTATGTATAATAATCTGAAAACATGTAAGGCCATGTAAATGCCATAAACTTTTCTTTTATCAAGTAAATGTCAAAACCCATATGGCACACTTTGATTTTTCCCTTTACTCAGATTTCACTTTGCCCATAAACTGGCGGTTTATTAAACATGCACATCTGTTTACATTTTGACGTTGAAACCAAAAATGTAAACTCGGTTTTCTTGTATTGTCAGATTGTTTATGAGCAAATTCTTGATAGTTATTGGCATTTTACAGTGTGTCTAAACTGACTCACTAGTTTTCATGAAGTTTTTTTTTTTTTTTTCAACCCTCCCTGATAATTTGCGGTCGCATTTACAAAATTTCAACAAGATTTTGCAGGCAAAAAAATTATATTTTCTATTTTAAATAGTTGAGGCATGTATGATACACAACTCACACAGAGGTCACCTTCAAAAGCTGTGAATTTGCATGATCAGCTTGAACACAAGTGAAATCTGCATGAGAAACTCCCAACTGCATAAATTCCTCTCGAAATCACTGGATTTTGCCTGCAAAATTTTGCCGAGCAGCGGTAAATGTGACCACAACTTAAGGAGCTTTGCAGGTGTACTGGAACAGAGAAGTCTTGCATAAAACACTATGAAATATAGATCAGGAGGCCTAGTTTATTACTCAGTGAAACGACACCACCAAATATTACTTTTAAAAGCACTTTGTTGTGCTGCCTTCACATGGACAGTGGTATCTTAAGACTTTGCTAACACCAAGTTTATGACACAAAAGAGACCACAATGAACAAGAAGAAAGAAACAGCAAACAACAATGTACATAAGGTTACAGAGTAATGCCGAACCACTGATCCTATCCATGCACCAGTAAGGCAACCTACATTGTCTTATCTTTTTATTCTTCTGTATAAAGTTACAGTTTAACTGTGCTATGAGTTCTATTACTCCTAATTCTACAGCTTTTGCTTGGATTGCTGCTATCATATTTGTAATCAGAGTCTAGAGGGTGGAAGGGTTCGGTTAAACACCCCCTCTCACACACATTTTGCAATGTAGCTTGTTATTTGTCTACTTACATTCCACAAAACATTTGCGTCTGCAAACAAAGCACATTTGTTTGGGACTACTCCATTAACTAATTCTGTGCAGCACTCCTAGTGCCTGATATGAATTAAAAGCTTCATGGTTTACAATGATAAAATATATCAATTTCAAAAGTGTTTTTGTAGGGTTTGATTCATTTTTTAAAATCTGTTCTCTGGAAATAAATACTGCACGGATTGGCTCATTTTAAAGGCTGGAACAGTGTGTATGCGGTGTGTGTGTGTGTGTGTGTGTGTGTGTGTGTATGCAGATGTATTGCCTCACAAATCTTTAGTTTTAATGAGTGCGACTAAAGGCTTGTCATCAGGGCTGTAATCTTCATAACTGATGGGAGTCGCATCATACATTGCTGGTCTGGATTTCTTCCCAAACCTGTAACACACACAAAGGAACAGGACATTTTTGTTGTTAAATAGTTGTTTGATCTCATGAGCCTAATAGCCTGCAATGATGCAGTTTGACCAGTGTGGCGCTGTAGTGCAAGACTGTAATTCAGCTCTCTCGGCTGCAATCCAATAGAAGAAGACACGCTTATGAGAAGTGCAAATGAAACCGAACCAGTAGAGTGTAGGAATGTTTTACGAAACTACAAACAAAAAATTATGTCATGTGTAATGCCCCCTGATATACTCACGGCACAGTTCGCTTCGCTTAAGGGTTAAAATAAGTTTGATATAAGCAAGTAGTGGTTTACTGTTAGTGAACATCCCAGCGCTGCTGAGACCAGCATTTAGATATGCAAATGTGTGTTGCACATTTTCCTCTCAGTAATGAAATAAACACACAACAAAAATGAAAGCGGTGAGAAAACAGCTGTTAAGAAAGCATCTGATCATATTGATGTGAATAAGTTTGCACCAGATCTGCAGTAAAGTCACATCATATTTATATATATTTATATAACACTTTATGCAATAGACTGCTTTAAAGCAAGCAGCTTTACAGCATTAAACATGAGAAACAGTGTCAGTGTCGATTTCAGTTTTTTTGCTATAAAACAGCTCTATATGTATATGAATGTATAGAATATGTATAACTCAATATTTAAACGAACTGCAAAAGCTGAATAATCGATCAAAGCCTAATGGTTAATCTGTGAAACAATTGATTAGACGATTAATCGTTCAAATAATCGTTAGATAAATTGATTATCAAAATAATCATTTGTTGCAGCCCTACAAAAATGAAAATTCTGTCATTAATTACTCCCCCTAATGTCATTCCAAACCCGTAAGACCTTCATTCATTAAGATATTTGTAAGATATTTTTGATGAAATCCGAGAGCTTTCTGACCCTGCACAGACAGCAAGGGTCCTACCACTATCAAGGCACAGAAGTAGTAAGGACATCCATAAAATAGTCCATGTGACGTCAGTGGTTCAAGCTTCATTTTATGAAGCTATGAGAATACTTTTTGTGCGCAAAGAAAACAAAAATAACAACTTTATTCAACAATTTCTTCTCTTCCCCGTCAGTCTTCGATGCGTGTCCTTGCTACCTTTCTAGGCCTTGAACATGTCAGTTGTGATGCTGTCAATGTAGGGTCAGAAACCTCTTGGATTTCACCAAAAATATCTTAATTTGTGTTCCGAAGATAAAGAAGGCCTTATGGGTTTGGAAGTACATGAGGGCGAGTAATTAATAACAAAATATTCATTTTTGGGTGAACTATCCCTTTAAGTTGTGCTAGAAAGAGCAGACTGAACATTCTTTAAAAATATCTTCTTTTGTGTTTTACAGTTGAAAACACAAAAAAGGCATATAAAAACGATATACTACCTTGCGTGGCGAATAGAGGCGATGGCGTTGCTGAAATCGCTGTCGATGCTGCGGCAGTTGTAAAACTCCTGGTAGGCGTGACGAGAGGAGCCCTGGTACTCGATACGGCTGATGCGACAGATACCAACGATGAGGATGATGAGCATCAAGACGAAAGCCACGCACAGAGCGCCGATGATAATGTACAGAGAGTGGCGCGGCATGTTGGTCAACGAGTCGACCGGCTGAGCCATCTTCCACTGCAGATCTGAGAGAAAATGAAGAGAGAATGTGTGAATGGGTGTCTTCTTGAGAATAACTTGCGTTATGCTATGTGGTTGCTAAGGACTTCTGTTATAAAGTTGCTAGGATGTTCTGGATGGGGCATTGCTAGGGGGTTCTGGCCTGGGTGAAAATGCAGTTCCTTATATTTACAACAGCAGTCTATCTGATGAAATGCTTTAATAACAGCCACAAACCAAGCGTCATCTAGCAAGGTCATACACACACCCATAAACACAGTGGGATATTCCTGAGAATCTCTGAATGGCCAGTTATTTCAGAGAGTCACATGGCTCCGCCTCCTCACACGTCACAGTCGTCCTGTCCCTCCCTGCTGCCACAGTGATGTGAGCTGGCGGAGCGTGAGGAAGTTCACAGGAAGCTAATGGTGCCGAGTCACAGCTGCCATAAAAGGCAGGAGCACGTCATTCCTCAGAGGATCCGGTCTCTACCCCAGTGCATACATAACACTGTCCTTGAGGCTTAAGTCATCACGGAAAAATGACTGAACTGCCACAAGCAGAGCAAGAACACCACGTCCCTTTAAGTCACTGCCCCATGAACAATTTTATATCATGTTTTTGTAATAAATAAAATAATTATAAATAAAACATTTCTGATGCATTTCCTTTCGCCTCTTGCAATAACTGTTAGTGTTTGTAGGTCAGAAGGCCGGCGTAAACTCACGGATCTCACAGCTTCCGCCGACCCAGCCGGGAGGGCAATGACAGGTGTAGCCGTTTGATTGGTCGATGCAGGTACCGCCATGGTGACATGGGTTGCTTTCACACTCGTTGATGTCAACCTCACAGTTCTCACCTACAAAGAGACAAAAAAGTGTTTGAGACAGAATACAAACCTACTATCAACATTCCCCTCAAAATACACAATGGCTATGTTTGGAATGCATACTAGATACTGCATACTGTGCAGTACACATGTAAAACAATAAAAGAGCAAGTTATCTTGAAAATAAAAAATATATATATTTTGCATGTTTAATCCAATTTGTGCAAAAATGTCTTAATGGCTATCTGATCCAATAGTGATAAAAAAAAAATTGAAACTGATAGTCAAGTTGAATGCAGTGCATTGTGGGATACAGTATATTGTGAAGCATGCCATATTGCACACTTACATTGGCAAATGTATTAGGTTAGGGATTTTCCAACTGGGGTTCTGCTAGGGGGTCCGTGAAAAAGTTTACAGAAAAACAGTAAAAAAAATAAAAAAAATTTAAAAAATGGTAAAATTAAATAATACAAATAAAATTACACAAAATAAAAAGTTGATTATAATAAATGTTTTTATTAAAACAAATAAAAATGTAAATAAACAAACAGTATAATAGGCAAATTACAGGCAAAAAAGGTAAAAAATAAACATTACACAAAATAAAAAGTTGATTACAATCAAAAATAAACAAAAAGATAATGTAAATTAATAAATAAATAAGTACTACATCTAACTGCACAGTACTACAGGTATAAAAAAAAGTATCCTAACGCTTTTATTTATATTGCTAAATATTTTCCTAATTATTAGAAACTAAATATTTACCAAATAATATTTTACACAATATATATTTTTCACAGTATAAACTGGGACTTTATACATGAAAATATGTAGCTGCCCTTTAAAATCCTTGTCCCTTGCACATGTATGATCATATTTAGAGGTCTGTGGATTCTATTCAAAATCCCTATATTAGAAGTAGTAGTACTATGGTAATATGTTATTCCGAACCCAGCCAAAGACACAAATATATCATACAAATGTAAACAACCACTAATATTCACCCATATATCCTGGTGGACACACACAGGACGCATTTCTCCCTCCACTCTCACAGCGTCCTCCATTCTGGCACCTGAGCTTCAGACAGGGGTCCTTGTATATCTCACAGTGCTTACCTGAAATAACCCACAACACATTAATCACGCATCATTTTTACTGACATTTTTAAATCCAAGTGCATGAAACGCACCTGTGAACTGTGGGGCGCAGATGCACTCGTAGGCATTGATCAGGTCTCTGCATGTGGCGTAATTCTGACAGGGAGCAGACAAGCATTCGTTATACTCCTCCTCACAGTACAGACCATGATAACCTAAGAGAATAGACAGAAAAACACAAAATTATTGTCTGTAGCAATCAGCAGCATTGCATAGATGTGGTCGTTAGAGTTTAAGCTTATGTATTTCACCTTACATTTTCCTAGAGAGCCACTAGAGAGCAGTGTTTAGTTTAGTTGGGGTTTACAGGATGAGGTCAGCAGGAGCAAACTGATGGCACAGATGACTGTGAGAAAAATGGTGTTTTCTGTATTGTGTATATAGCCTATATATTGATCTATAGATATCGTCTTGTACATACTATTTATGAAATGTATGCATGAAAATATTTGACTGTGATGTAACCATATAATAACGTGAGGTGCAAAATGCCTGCATTAGGCATTTCTTGGCGCTTTCAAACACAAATACACACACATGATGCACACTACATTATTTTACATATTACTTTGTTTGAGTGGCTATGCAGTTGGTGTGATTGCTAGATAATTAATTACTATTTTAACAAAAAAGAACCCACCAACAAATATCTGATTAAAGGGCTCCATTCCTTTCTTTAATGTAAGATTATGAGATTTCTTTTTCATTTACCATGTGAAAATTGCAAATCTGATTGCTTAGAAAAGTAATAGAACAAAGTTCTGTCAAAGTTTAAAACTTGGAATGAGGGATCTGTTTAAATCGCTAACCCCAAGTAAGAGCAATAGCAGTAGTGATGCTTAAGATCAAAGTAAAAACACTGAACACAGAGCATTTCAAAGTATACAGCATTTGATATTGTGTGCAAACACAATTCTCTCCAGAAATTATGATTACTTTACAAAGTGCATCGCCAACTACTGGCCTGGCATGAATAATACCGTTAAGTTGTTTCGCAGTTCCATGTGAATGGTGATCATTTTGATAAAGAAGTCATTTGTACACAAAATTTTTCAGAAATCAAAGGGAAAAATTCTCTGTTTTTGGACATAGTTGTTAGGGATGGGCGATATCTTATCGTTGGCGATATACCGGTAAAAATTCTCCCCACGATAAGAATTAGTCTTCCCGCGATAATAACGATAAAGTCTAGTTGTTGACATATTTCTGTGTGCGACAGTGCAGAGCGACATCGCGGAAGGCAGACGTGAAACTGAGGAGGAGTATATCGCTAAATGATGAGCTCGAGCTCCTTTTACAATCTGTAACTGGTTTGGTTAGGGCTGTATACAGTGCACAAAAACATCGGTCTTAAATGTAGTACAGTATGTGTGCGATACAGTTCTGCAAACCTGTTGTCCAACAAAGATATAATTTATTGACATGCTTTTTCTCCAAATTAACTTAATAACATAGTCGAGTGTTTGAAATACTTCTTTTTGTGACCAGACGTGGTTTCATATTACAGAATGCTAGTATTATATACAGTGATAAAGGCTATGTCGATTAGCATTGCATTATAAATACAGGCTACTTTTCTTATAAAAATACCCAAGATTGAAGAACACAGATAAACCATATATTTTGTAAAATCGTTTGTTTATTGTCTTCAAGTTTCATCGGTCAAAATTTCTCTTATCTCCGTTGTGCGTTTTATTCAGCTATAACTGGATACCTTCATGGAGCACCGTCAGTAGTATTACTTCTTCTATAGATATGTGTAGTTTCTGCGCAAGGGCGCCCTCCGGCTTCCAGTATGAATTAAACAGTCATTGCATTATGTGTACTCAGTAATGCTCTTAACACCCTATTGGGGTTAAAAATAGGAAAGATAATACTTTTCTCTAAGGAAACAGGATTCCCTGAATTATCGTCATTGATATCGTTATCGCAATAAATACCAGAAATATCGTGATATATTTTTAAGCCCATATCGCCCATCCCTATTAGTTGTCATGTAAACATACCCGTAAAGTTTTAGGTATCTCGCACCAGCACTCGTCAACATTTTCCAAGTTCCACTCCATCTCGTTAATTTTTTTTTTTTTTTTTTTGTTTGTTTGTGAAACAATGGGCCAGGACAGTGTCACCACCTTGTGGAACAACTTTGTCATATCATTTTTTATTTTATTTTATTTTATTTTATTTTATTTTTTATTTTTTTGCTTGTGCGAAGTTAAGCAAGTATAGTTCTGTATACAAATAGTACACAAATTCTTAGCATAGGCCAGTGCTGCCACCTAGTGATGTCAAAATGGCTGAAAAACTAAATTCGAATTTTGCACTAAAATATGATCAATATTCGAATTATGTTCGAATTTAAAAGGCATAATTTCAGTTAGGGTGAAAAAGCTATTGGCTTCCCTACTGAGCCCACCAGAGGGCGCATCGAGCAAAATATTACTAATGCACGTTTATTAAAGCAATAAAATAACATAACTACCTGCGAAAAAGTGCATAATGTTTATAAACCAAATATAATTAAGTTGCTTAAACAATTATAAACAAAAAAGCATCACGTATAGTTTAAAACAAAGTGACGAAAGCCAATCACACGGAGTATGAGATGCAGTGGGATGGAAGAAAAACCCATTCAAATGTGGATTTTATTTATTTTTTATTTATTTTATTTTTATTTATTTATTTTTATTTAAGTTTGAGGAATAATCAAAATTCAAAATTTTTTTGACAGCCCTACTACCACCTTGTGAACAAACTAATTAGTGCAAAAAAAATGAGTGTGCATATGCAAGCTGAACGTACAGAGTGTGTGCGGTTAGAAAAATCAGGCCGTGATTGTGCAGTATATGAATACTATGATGATACTGAAATGTACATAAACTCCATTTCATTGTGTGCTTTAACACAAACGCTTGACATGTGCACACTAAAAAGTCTCATCCTCATCCAGTGTCTGTGCTATTTCTCTCCAGAAGTTATGAGCGATAAAAATATATTTCTACTTGTTTAAATTAGAGTTATGGGTATTTCTTAAAACTTTCACACAACCGCTTATCAAGACATGCTGGGAAACAAAAGTTCGGACCAGTGTTGTGGACAAACTAATTAGTGGAAAAACCTCAAGCTAGTTGAGAAAATAGAATGTGCATGGTTTGGGCTGTGCTTATACAGTACATGCATTCTATGCTGATAATTAAATTTACGTCATGCACACATCATGCACTGTATATATACCTTAGTGTATGTGTAAAAAATAGAGTAAATTTTGGCCTTTTACTTTGCAAACATCACTAATTAGTATCCCGGGCCGAGAATGCTGCCATTAAATCATTTGATCATTTGTTTCGCTGAGGCTCATTTTGTGTTTACTGAGTGTGCAAATCTCAGCAATCCCACCGGAACAGGCATTTGTCGTCAGAAGTGTCATCTTCATAGTGCCATCCCATTGAGCATTACTTGCAATCCCACCGGAGAACGTTTAGGTCCCATCGGACACCTCTTATCAAAGCGGGGTGATATCAGCGGATAGACTGATCCGGCTGCACAGCTGGTGCAGTCACACTTCACAGACAATGATGTCTGAGCACGCAATACACAGGAGGCAGTTGCCATGGCAATCAGACATAGTTGGAGGGAATGTAAGGGAGAGACACAGCTATGAGCGGAGGCCAACGAGATCCTCACCTGGTACACACAGACACCTATAACTAGTTCCGATGCTGCGGCAGATGCCGTGAGCGCATGGGTTGAGGGCGCAGAAGTCCACTAGTTGGCCGCAGGTGGGTCCGGTGAAACCTGCAGGACAGGTGCAGCTGAAGCCCAAACCGGCACCCTGTGGGGAGCAGCTGGCATTATTGTGGCAGGGCCCAGAAGCACAGGGATCAATCTTCTGCTCGCACATGGCACCCTGATAACCTAACAGAGAGAAAGAGACTAATGTGCAGTATTGCATAAAGAAACCAGTTTGAGTCTGATGCAGTTCATTTGATCTGAATCATGTAGCCTTCAACCTCAATAGCCACTATAGAACATTACAGACATGAAGAACTTGAGAGAACATCTTCTATTTACAGATGAGAACAACTTGTGAACATGGATGAGATCTTATTTGACCGTATTTGCTAATTGTTGCTAATATTTAAAGTCACAATGAAATAGAAGTAGCGGCATACATTTGAGTGCAAAGGATTACTGAAAAAGAAAAAAATGTAGGGCGGTTGTAGGGACCTATGATTTCCAAAATGTGGAAAATGCGGAAGAATCATGGAATCCAGTCATAAAAATTGTTTTCAGCCTCTGCTGCCTCAGTATATGAGTAGATGAGAACATAAACAATCTCTAGAACTGCTCTGAGAGTCACTTCATTAGCATTTTACAGTTTTTTTTTTTAGAAAAACTGTCATCATATCATATAGAAACGGATACCAAAAAATCTTCACAGCAATCTGTCAAAAAAAAAAAAAAGTTCAGTTTAACTTAAAGAAACCGTGACAGAAATATTACTTAATGTAATGGTATTACTACTACTACTAATAAAATTATTGTTAAAATTTATTATCAAATTATTATTTTTAAAGTAATATATCTCATGATATATTATCTCATAAAATTATTTACCAGAATTTATCTTAGCAGAAAAATGTAAATACACAACACTGTATTTCAGGAGGAAAATAATAATAATAATAAATTATAAAAAAAATAAAAATCAATTAATTAGAGACGCTTTGGTTATTTATATTTAATAAAATCATTAAAATGAAATCCAGAAAAAGTAATGGAAAACAGAATTTGGTAAAAAATAAAACATATTTCATAGGGCTTTAAAAATGTAATTTTTGTCATTGCTGTTTAATATTGTAACTTTCATGATTTCATTTAATTACACAAGTTTTTTGATGAATAAAATTTTAATTAACCATTAAAACAGAATCTAGAAAAATTAAAAAAAAAAAAAAAAATTGGAATCCAGAAAAATTCAAACAGAAAAACAGAATTTGGAAAAAAAAATAAAGCATAATTTGGGAAAAAATAAAACGGATTTCGTATGGCCCTACGGTTGTTGATTGTGGGTGTGGCACTCAGAGACGAACGTGAGCTTGTAGGGTGTGGATAAATAGTAAAAGATTTTGGTCACAATGCCAGAACTATTGGCTTTATACACAGATAAGTGACAAATTAAAGGAAAAACCTGCATGAAATGTCTTAGTAAGGTTGGGCAACCACTACTGCCAGAGCAGCTTCAATGCACCTTGGCATTCTGTAAATCTCTGGAAACTCTATTGGATGGAGCACCACTGTATTCCCTTATTTGGCATTTCAATGAGGATGATGGAGAACCTTGAAAATCGAAAGGTGTTCGACTGGGTTGAGATCAGGTGGATTTTCCTTTGCATTTATCAGCTGTTTGCTAAAAAAGTCAGTAAAAAACAGAATACTGTGTATAAGTGTGTGCAGGCACACATACAGTGTATGTTTGTTTTTGTGCATTTGTAGTCTCCTCTTAGTAACATGCACGCACCAGCAGATTACAAGCTTGGTGGCTATGATCCCCCCCAATAAATGTCAATCACACACAGAGAAATAGAGCTCAGTGCGCTGATCCGCCCACAGTTTCCCTTACGGAAGCGCTTTCATGCATTATCTTAATGAAACTCTCGCAGCCTGACAGAGCCAACATGAATGTGCTTCATTGCCAGTATTAGAGGAATAGCTCACCCAAAATTGAAAATGCATTATTTATTTATCCTCATGCCATTCCATGTCGTTCCAAACCCTTATGCTTTCATTCTTTTATTTTTTTGTGGAACACAAAAGGTGAAACTAGGACAGATCATAACGATCACGACTGTGAAGCTCCAGCAAAAAAAGCACCTTGACAGTCGTCCATTTAACTTGTGCACTATTTCAATTTTCTGAAGTCAAACGTACATGTAAGCTCAAATCAATGTTAATATTGATATCAGTTTTATCAAAAAACATCATTGTTGTAATGTGTCTCATGACCAAACCTCACTGACATCAAACATCACACAACTAGCACCATATTTCATTTGAGAGCTTCATTGAAGGGGAAGACATGCAGTGAATTATTTAAATTTTAGACGTTTAGTCTTACACAAATCCATTTTATGGAGACTTGGAACATAGTGCATGAGTAATTTGGACTACTTTTATAGTGCATTTATGGCGATTCATAAATGCGAATATTACCAACTGTGATTGTATGATAAACTGCTTTGAAAAAAAATCATCCTATTGTGTTCCACTGAAAGAATACATTTACAGTTATACATTTAGCAGACATTCTTATCCAAAGTGACTTACAATAGAGGAGAGTAACCAATTTTGCATCATTCACAGTATACAATTCCACGTTTATTAGAAAGCTAGAGGTAGGTAGAGCAGAGGAGAAATGCAGAGAAGAGAAAGAAGATTTCATTGGTTTAGGGTTGTAAATGCTGATGGGAAAAGGATGTCTTCGGCTGCTTCTTGAAAGCAGAAAACTTCTTGAAAGTTGATGGTTTCAGCAGTTGGGGTGAAGGATAGTAGCTCATTTCAACAGAGAAGAGAAGAAAGGGTGACAGCTCTGGAAAGCGACTTTGTAGACGTTAAAATAATGAAAGCATAAAGGTTTAAAACAACATGTAGAATAATGAAATAATTTTCATTTTTGAGTGAACTATGTCTTCCTTGTTTCGAATGGTATTAAAGGTTAGATTCCAACCGAATGCCTGTCATTGCTGTTTGTGGTCGTTTCTATTACCGTCCAGAGTCTGAATGGATGGTTTAGCCCTGAGATGCCGAAATAGCTATTAACTGCCTCACGTAGTTGTTGAAATATTTAAAGCCGTACCCTGAGCTGTACCACACTAATTAGGAATGTGCTAATGGTGCCACTTTCCTTATTGTTTCACCGTTCCTTGTGTTTCAAACTGTTCACACCGCAAGATTAATATTTCAGCCTACGAGTGCATTTCTGCCACCAAAGTTCAAGGGACTCCGATCAAATTTCCTTTCTAGTCTGTTTCTAGTGCTTCTTCAGGAAGCAGAAGCGGTTGTGTCCCTGTTCTATCTGCTGACTGAGAGCGTGCCCTGGTTAGAGAGAGAGCCAGCGCTGAAGGTACGGTCCTCCTGAGAGAGAGGGCGGCACTGGGCTGTGTTTCACGATTAATTGGAAGAAAGGAAGACAGTTTAAAATAAGCCACTCTCTGACACACTTAGAGAGAGCAAGAGGAGAAGGAACAGAAATAGAGCTCGAATCAGGACGATTCAAGCTTAACACACACATACACTTGCAACCATACACACCGAGACAAGCACACAACAGATTTGATCGTGTCAGACATGATTTCATGAGAGGAGGCTATAAATAAGTACCTTCAGCACAATAGCAGTGAGGTCCTTCAAGGCTGCTGGAGCAAGTGGCTCCATTCCTGCAGGGTCCAGAAACACAGTGATCCACCAGTGATTGACAACGGTCTCCCTCAAAACCTAAATCACACACAGATTGTATTACAATCTAAATTTTCCATATCGCATCTGACTTTGAAAACAAATTTAAAATATTGTGTACTTAAATTAAATATTAATGTGTATTTCATACACACTAGAGACTGACTGATGATCGGTTTTAGCGACCAATAATTGCATTTCCTTAATGGTATATTGGTTTTGTAATATTAGATTGTATTGTAAAACTTCATTGTCCACCTGAGAAGAAAACTGTCTTTGGCTCACCAGCACAACACAAGTAGTAACAACATACATAGTAAAATCAAATCACAATCATTAGTCAGGTTACGCATATTACATAAAAGAGAATAAAAAGATACAGTTCATGCCTTACATACTGTTTGATTAAACACTTGCTGAATTAATTATTTTAATTGCATTTGGGATAAAGGACCTCTTAAACACATTTTTATTTACTAGAGGAACTCTACAACGTCTACCTGACTTCAAGGGCTCAAACTGGCTGAAAAGAGGATGAGAACTATCTGCAAGACTAACTCTTGCCTTCTTCTTTGTCCTTTCTGCATAAAGTTGTATTCATTGCTTCTAAGGCCTGCCAATTATTTTATTTGCCATGGATACAATTCTGGAAAGTTTGTTCTTGAGTCTGCAATTTAGATGCTCATACCAGGCAGAAAGATGACAGGTTAAAACACTTTCGACAATGGATTTATGCACAAGTTCCAAGATGTGCTTACTAACACCAAGGCCACTAAGCTGTCTGAGAAGAAAAAGTCGCTGAGAGCATCTTTTAAAAATATACTTATCTGCATATATTGGATAATTGAATTATATGCTAATACTTAGGTCCACCAATATAATAAATAAACGTGTTTAAAAACACACATGTGACCAAAAGCATTTGATGTGCTCGTCATTTGACAAAATAAAGGTTGGTTTAAATGACCGATAATCACTTTTCCTTAATCCAATATTGGTTTTGTAATAATGGATCCACCAATAATGTATAATTATTCCAGGGAACTAGTTGTGTTTGCATGATTTTTAAAGTAAAACATTAAATGAATATCAATTTTGCCTATCATTTTCTGACATATAAAAATACAAACAATTGGCCTTATTATCAGTTATAAAAATCTATTTTGTTCTATCTCTAATACATAAGCACACACTTGTTTTTGATGGGAACTTTTTATGATGAGCTAAAGATAGTTTCATCCCTAAAACTAAACCTCACAAAAACTGCATTCAACATTTTTATTAAGACATTTTTTAGCATGTTTATTAAGATGTTTTCCTCCTGGGTGTGTTGGTGATTTTTAGGTTTTACTATTCTTGAATGACTGAAAAAGATCTCTTTCAAAACACACACACACATATTGTATTATTTTAGTTTGCAATAACACATTTGAATTTTAAACATTCAATTTTTTTATTTGTTTTTTTAATGCCCTTTTATTAATTTAGATAGGACAGTAGCACAGAAAGCAAAGAGGGTGAGAGAGAGGGGGGTGGGATCGATTAAATGTCCGTGAGCCGGGACTCGAACTCGGGAAACCCGAAGTGCAATTATACTACATGTCGGTGTGCTGCCCACGAGGCCATCGGCGCTGACAAACACATTCAATTTTTAATTGACCAATAATCATTTTAAGTGACCAATAATCACTTTTTTTCTTAATCCAAAATATTGGTTTTGTAATATCGGATCCACCGACAATGTACTGTATGACAATGTATAATTATTCCAGGGAACTAGTTGTGTTTGCATGATTTTTAAAGTAAAACATAAAATAAATATCAATTTTGCACATCAGTTTTCAGACAAACATACAAACAATCGGCATTGTTATCGGTTATCAAAAAAAAATCTATATTGGTAAATCTCAAGCACACATGTATTTTTGATGGGAACTTTTTATATTGAGCTAAAGAAACCTCAGAAAAAAATGCATTTTTACATTTTTAAGACATTTAGCGTGTTTATTAAGATTGGGATTTTTGGATGATTTTTAGGTTTTACTATCCTTGAATGACTGACATAGATCTCCTTCAAAACACACACAGATTGTATTATCTCAGTTTGCCATAACACATCGGAATTTAAAAACATATTCAATTTAAATGCATGATATAAACTATAGATTGGCCGAAAATTGGTTTCAGTGACTTTTCCTTAATTCAATATCGGTTTTGTAATATCGGATCCACAGACAATGTTTGACAATGTATAATTATACACAACTAGGGAATTATTTGTGTTTGTATTATTTTTAAATGAAAAAATTAAACGAATATTAAGTTTGCATATCAGTTTTCAGACATATAAATATACAAATATACAATCTGCGTTGTTATCAGTTATAAAAAAATCTATATTGGTAAGTCTCTAATACGCAAGCAAACTTTTTTTTTTTGGTTGGAACTTTCCTTTGAGTTCTGCTGTTTTTATATTGAACTAAAAACCCTCAAATTTATTTATTTATTTATTTATTTTTTTTGCATTTTTAACTTTTTCATTAAGACATGATTTAGTATGTTTATTAAGTTATTTTCCTCATGGGGATATGGGTAATTTCAGGTTTTACTATCCTTGTGGGAACATTTAGTCCTTATAATGTTGAGAAAACCTGACTCACACACAAATGGCTGCAGTAAACACAATCTGTTCTTTTCCTTTAGATTAAAACAGTGAAAAAAAAAAAAAAATCGAACAAAGCCTTCAGTTATAAACCAACAAGAATCAGTTGGCCAAAGCAGGCTGGCTGCTTACAACACCACTAATTAACACCATTTATGCCCTCCTGTATTCATAATCCTCTTACAAAAATGGACGGAACAGTAAACAGTGTTTGTTTGTGTGCTTGCGTGACTTCCACTAGACATTAACAGATATGCCTTGCAATCAGCATGTCCATGACAGCATTTCTTAAAAAGGCACAGTTGTTTCTTCTGGAAGGCTTTAAATAGCAGGCTTAAAATTATCTTCATTTACATGATCAAAGGCACAAATCCCCGACCTTCAATGTCTCTTGCTCAACCTTTATTTTGTTTTTCCTTTTCCATTTTCTTCCCCTGCCCTATCTTTCCATTTGAAGCATCATCAGAGCATTAAAGCTCTGTGCTCTGCCCAAGGTTAACCTCCATTATTCACAAAAACAGCACATGCATATATACACAATTCATAAGGACTCTATTCCTGTTATGCAAATACTCAGAGATATTTCATGTTAATATTTTGAATTTATTTCAATGAATAAATGCACATTGTAGGTGGTTTTTAATGTTTTTAATATAAATGCTTGATGTTTATGTAGAAATAACTAGGGAAAAGTAATTTTACAGCAAAACTAATAACATTAGACGATGTTCTTCTGATCTTTCTATTCATCAAGAATCAGTAATTACATTTGTGCAAAGCTGATAAACTCCCTTGTCATTTATTTATGTTTATGTTCTCCATCTGAACGCATTAAACTTAGATTATATAGAAATTATATAGAAACTTAGTCAATTTAGATTATCTGTTGTTAATATTACTGTTGAAGCTGCTATGCTGTGTTTTTATTGTTGTGATTTGAAGATGAAATTAAATAAAAACTGAAGCAAAACATGAAATGAATATCAGTTAAAGGACATAGAAACATACAAATAATTGGCAACTATACTGGTTAGAAAAAATTCTCAAAAAAATCATCACAACTGTTTTCATAATTGATAATAACAATACATGTTTCTTGAGCAGCCAATCAGCATATAAGGATGTTTTCTGAAGGATCATGTGACACTGAAGACTGGAGTAATGATGCTGAAAATTCAGCTTCGATCACAGGAATAAATGACATTTTACAATATATTCTAATAGAAAATAGTTATTCTAAATTGTAATAATATTTCACAATAGTACTGTTTTTATTGTATTTTTGATTAAAATAAGTGAAGCCCTGGTGAGCATAAAATACATTTATATAACATTTATATTATTATCTGATTTTTCATATATAATTTAACCTTATGTAGCCATCACAGTGAACTATTAAAAAGAAGGGGAAAAAAGAAAATAAAATTGCATAGGCAGTGAAAGCTTGGTGTTTCAAGTAAAAAATTTAATTTAAAAGGTTTATTTTTCCTATATAACCTATATAACTCACTGATGAATAGGGGTATGCAAATGTGATATTCCAGTCAAAACACAAATAATACAACTAAGATCAAAACCCTGTTATTTCTATCATAGTAATTCTGAGAATGACTCAAACACACACAAGCTCACTCACCTGGCTGGCAGGTACAGGTGTAGTTTTGTCCTTCATCTCTCTGTCTGAGGTCAGTACAGGTGCCGTTGTTCTCGCAGGGCTTAAGGTGACATGCGTCAAACTCCTCACAGAAGATCCCAGAATACCCATCATCACACTGGCAGTAAAATGTGTCCTGTGATTCGCATTTAAACACACATCATCAAATGTTCACAGAAACTCTGGTCAGAAAGCACACAAACGTAACTATTATATCAACACTTCGGAAAGAAAAACAGCAGCACAGATCCAGGGTTGTAATACTGGCCCTTCAGTTCTCCAAAAAGAGAAAATATGAGAACAAATAACACTTATTATGATCTGAGGTCATTACCACAGAGGACTGGGTGATGCATTTTCCTTTCCCAGAGCATTGTGGGTCGCTGAATCCACTGCCGGGCTCCATGCAGTTATTGGTTTTTACATTGAGATGCAGCCTCAAAGTGACCTCCGGGCCAGAGGGTGCACCAACGTGCAGCACACCTACATAGAGAGAGATCAACAAAAAATGCCCATAGTTGTAATACAGAGTAACCTTTTTAACTTTTTTCAAAGAAAGTGTGAGCCACTGCAGTGCTTGCCAGGTTATTGTTATGCAGGTGTTCTGTGTGTTCTGATTGTTTTTAGCTTGTTTTAAGCTTGGCTGTTGTGTTTTACATCTTCAGTTAGTTAGTTATTAGTTATTCAAAGATGGTGAATGCACAATTAACAGTTACTATAAAAAATCTTTAAAAGATAAATAATTGATTATTTTTTTAATAATTAAAAAATGTAATAATTAACTTTAGGTAGAATTTTATCATTACATTTCAATAAATGTCAGACTTTAATTTTATATATATGTATGTATATGTGTGTGTGTGTGTATATATATATATATTTCCCTTATCAAAAGCTACTCTCGATGCTGCGCTCAAAAGCGCTATTGAGAACATTCTTTGTTCGACCGGTTGTTGAAGCACGTGTGTCAAACACGCCAAGAATTGGCTTAAATAACCTCGGTAGGTGACGTCACTCGATTACGAACACCTGAGGGTTATAAATAGATGTGACGCGGAAACATCCTCAGGTC
>JAFVLL020013010.1:0-49122 GCA_021397915.2 Tor tambroides | reverse complement strand
CACAAAAATGAACCGAAACTCTGCATAGGCTACTTGTTGCACAGTTTTCTTTCGTTTTCTTAAATTATTATTTAAGTGAAAATATATTTCTCGTAGCCTATAGGTCTATTTATTCCTTATAATATATATACACATATATATTGCGCCTAGCTTTATTATGTTTTTCTCCGCTCGCAGAAGCGCTGCAGGTGCGTGATGTGATAGCTATGATGACCATGTGAATCCTCATGTTCTGTTGTTTGCTGCTTTTTGCGCATGTAAAATTAATCCCCAGAAAGCAAATGTTAGTATTTTTAAGGGGTCACAGACACTTATTCTAATTTAATTCAGTTCTAATTTAAAATAATCTTGTCGGTTAACGGTTATTAATCAGTTAATGAGCGTCGGTTGTCGGTTGGGAAAAATAACTGAAATGAACATCCCTATCAGAAACAAAAACACAGAATATGGCAGAACGGCTCTAGATTACAGAACGGGAGAGAAAAGAAAGAGACTGAGCATCGCTATCAACACAGCGATGCCCGTTACCATGGAAACGCCACAAAGAGAGAGCCTGCCGGTAGTCATGGTTACCGTGCAGCGGACATTGAGAGCGCTTCAGTGCATTCTGAGAAAAGTGCAAGTGTTTGTGTGCGCAGGGCTCGAGAATTAGATCGTTTCAATGCATTGTAAGAAAATCAGCCCTAAGCCCCTTTGTTAATTGCAACATCAGGCCACTGCCCATCACTAGGGTGGCAATAGTACCGTGCCTGGATGGTCTTTGGGATGGCTATTGGGAAAATACTATGCTTAAATCACAGTGAGACCCTCAGCTCCAGAGAAATGATGCCTTGATCTGTGGTGCTAAGAATGTGTGTTTGTGTAACACTAAATTACATTGGGCAGAACGTCCTGTATTATCTTAGATAGCAATGTAAGAGTGATGTGAAGCGTCTGTTTGTCTCAGAGCCTCAGAAAAATATCACTCACTCACACACACACACACACACTCACAGTAGTGAGAGAAAATTTCTAGTTTGACTCAAGTCCCCAACTCAACTGACCTTAACTTGTTTTCAACCCAGAATAACCTGGATTCATTACAAATTAAGATAAATCAACTTGAGCCATTATTTCAAATCATCCTTCCTTTTCTTAAAAAATAAATAAATAAAAAAATAAATAAAAAAGCTAAATAACAGTGAGGAACTTACAATGGAAATGAAAGGGCCCATTCCATAAATGTTACTGTTTCAATAATATAGTCACAAGACATAAATGTAACATGAAAAAAATACTTACTAACCATTTCTACAGAATTTTACAACTTTGATGCCATGACAACATAATTCTTCATATAATTCAACATAATAACAACATTATCCATTGCAAGAGCTTCACTGTAATCTCATCGTTTTCTTAAAGAAAATGTCAAAATCATTTTGTGGTAATCAACATTACACTACAAATTTTGTCGATTGAGCCCAACTTTTATTAAAGCTGCAATATTCCTTTAATAAACATGAGAAGTTTTGCATTTATCAGAGTACTAAACCACACTTACTACATGCTGTCTCAGATCCAACTGAGAACTTGCTCTGTCTTATTTCAAAATGAGCAAAGTGTGAAAACACAAGTACGTGCTTGTCTGCACAAAGCCAATGAACCACAAGGGTCTACTCAATATGCAATGGACCTTGAGGCTGGTTCTGGCCTGTTGAGATCCAAAAGAGTGGGGTTACGCTGGGGGGAGCACTGAGAGGGGACAAAACTCTTGATATCAATACATTCTTCAGCTATGGCTAACATATTGCTGATTATACTTTGGCTATTATGAGATAGAAGAATGTTACTGTACATGAGATCTGATTTAAGTGTTTGATGGTATAATCCCATCAGATTCAAATCTCCATGATGTAATGCTCTTAATACATCCCATGGAATACACTGAATCCTACTAAATCCAGTCTTTTATGAGATTATAAAGAGCTCTCCCCAGATCCAGAAAACTGGACTATATGCAAACAGTCCTGCATCATATTAACTATGTACTCATCTTAAAATGTATAAAACAAAAGTTTCATAAGTGGGTTTTCACAGCGAAGCCATAAAAGAACCATTTATTTGCTCCCCAAAGAACCGTTCAGTGATCAGTTCTTAAAAGAACCATTTTTTCTTTGCATGAGAACATTTAATTATCTATAGAACCATTTTCCACTATTAAGAACCTTAAAGGTCACATGAATGTTAAATGCTCTTCATGGAAGCATCAAAGCCAATAAAGAACCTCTATTTTTTAGAGCAATATAGTGCTGTTACACTGATTTAACGTAACAATTTCATCTGCAATTTGTTACAATATTGTACTTAATATAAGAATTATGCCTGTCAATCTGAACACCAGTGTAAATAATAGCATATACTATTATAAAAGAATTCACACATTTCCTATTTTGTACACTGAGACATTAACATTTGAGACATCTGATGGATGTCTCATTACGAACATCTTTATCATACTATCCAAGGCTTTTCATTTTAAGTACACACATGTACAGTAAGAAAGCATTAGGAATGGCCCCCAGTATGCTTTCAACACTGAGATTTATTAATGATGAAAATGGTGTCCTAACAAGAGTAAGCATGTTCCTGAAATACTCACTATATTTGAAGATTTAACAGTGATAAACTCAAAAAAGGGACTTGAATTAGGTCATGGATCATGGTCTAATAAGGAACAGATTGGTTCAGAGCATGTGAAAAGTCAGTGAAATACCACAATGACCTATATTGTTTATAACGAACAAGCATTCGGGCTAACAAACTTCAGCTTTTTAAATACTGTTCTAATCCACTGGATTGGCTCAGGAAGGAGGACTTTGAATCTCGAGTCCAGTTTGCACAGAACTGTGGCAGATCAATAAAATCTAGCTGTTGTTACATGGCTTTAAATGGTTTCTAGTGGTTTGATACAAACATTTTGCTAGGCATAACAGCACATTTTGTTGATCAAATCAGTCAAAGCAGCTTTCAAAAGAGTTTACTACGCTATTTAATCAGTGTCGCCATGCCAAACTCTGAGGAAAGATTGTGCAAGTTCATCTGGCACAGCCCGTCCCGCTCCACATCTGGATAATATTACAAACAGTGGAGACGTGAAGCCCAGCACCCCAGCAGATAAAAATACTTGACGTGAACTTTTCTTTTTTTATTTGAAGGAGATTTACAGGTAACTGCTGGACTTCTATAACTGGATGAATCCGAACGCTTGGAGAAATCCGGCAAAATATTCTGCACAGGAACTGGATGCCAGTGTCGCTTCCCTGCAAGGTTTACACTGTAAAAAACCAAGACGCACAGCTTGTCAACAGATGTGCTGTATGTGTAAACCCGGTCTGAGGTGCCGTTCAGATATTATCAGGCATCTTGATCTGTTTTAAGTTGACATACCGACTTGAAAACATCCAACCAAAGTCCATTTTATGCCTGCGTACTTCAGGATTCCCACACCTTTTTAACCAATTTCCACTGACTTTAAGCTGGTAGCTTCAGCAAAATTATAGCTGGTATCTTGCCAGTTCACGTTGGTTATTAGCTAGTTCAAGCTGGTCAATAGCTGGCTGACCAGCTTCCATGCTTCAAAGACCATCTCAAGCTATGGTATGGCCAGCTGGCAGCTAGTTTGTGCTGCTAATGACCAGTTGAAGAGATAGTGTTGAACTAAGACTTTCATTCATCTTCAGAACACAAATAAAGATATTTTTAATGAAATCTGAGAGATTCCTGTCAGTCCACTGGCAGTCTTTGCAACTACCACTTTGACACTTCAAAACGATCATGAAGTGATCGTAAAACGAATCCATATAAATTTAACGGTTTAGTCCAAACTTTCTGAAGAGATTCAATCACTTTATATGATGAACAGATTTAATTTAGGCTTTTATTCGCACATTGATCGGCGAACATAAACAGAAGTTAACCGTACTTGCTTGACGCTAGACGTGCTGCGTAACACACGAGAATGAACCTCATTGGTTCTCACATGTCAAGCAAGCATGCTTGAGCTTCTGTTTGCCATAAATGATGTGTGCATTGATTAACATTTACACTAAATTAAATCTGGTCATCATAATCTGGTCTCTTCAGAAAACTGGAACTAAACCGTTCAATTAATATGGATTAGTTTTACAATCTCTTTATAATTGTTTCAAAGTGGTACTTGCATAGACTGTCAATGGAAGGAAAGATCTGTTAGATTTCATTAAAAAAATGTTCTGAAGATGAACAAAAGTCTTACGAGTTTGAAATGACAGGAGAATGAGTAAATGATGACAGAATCTTCATTTCTGTGTCCACTATCCCTTTAATAACTTGAACTGGATTTCCCTTCAGGATTTCCCCTGGTCTTCGCTGGTTTTAGAGGGATTTTAGGCACTTTTCAGTGAGTCAGGCTGGAAGGCCAGCTTAAAACTAACAAATAAGCTTTGGTGTTGTGCAGTGACTTTGTAATTGTCATGACTTTTACACATTTTAATCATTTCTATGACTTTTCCAGTGCTGAAAACCAACATTTTGCAACTCATTCATATTCCCAGGTCTTCCATGTATGTGGGACTCCTGGTGCTTAAAAACAGCGCAAACGCAACGCAAGAACGCGTCCTGTGTGAACGCACCCTCAGCAAGGCCAGGAGCACAGCAAGTTCCAGCACAACAAAGTCGCTCCAGCCATTTCACAGACTGCAGACAGACACACCAATGGTGTGAAATGGCCTTGGGTCTGGAACGGCATGATATGGTTTAGAAAGAACTGTAAAACTTCAGCTCTATTTTGCGACCAGGCTCGCAGCTGCAGTCCAGACGCTCTCTGCTCCAGCCAGCAGCAGCGATACAAAGTTGAAGAGTCACACAACGCCACTGTAGCAGTTTATCAGATAAACGGAGGCTGAATGAGGTTTGCTGGATGTGAAGCTTGTGTGCCCGTTGGCTGGCCTGCACACCGCGTCTCCGAAATGAACGACAGACAACAAAAGCGTTTCTTACAGCAATTAGACGTCCAATCTTACCTGCAATCGCTCCGACGCAGGCTGCCACATTTTAGTAAATGATACGCTCGATTGTCAGGCTGGAAACAGGGATAGTCCAGCTATAACATCTGCTCGCTTACGGCGCGTTCTGGCTCCTTCTGTCTCCTCAAGCAATCCCGAGGAAAAAATAAAGAGACCGTGAATTCCAACGGTGCGCAAGAACGAAACTCCGCCTGCGAAAACACGCACAGGCTCTTTTCTTTCTTTCTCTCCGCTGTGTCCTCCGCCCCCTCTCTCGACTGCTGTTTTCCCAGAGTGACCGGAAGAGGGCGCCACTTAGTGGAACGCCACAGACGTTACATGTTCTTTTTCTTCTTAAATATTTATTTTAAAAAAAATGAATGTGTGTAATATTAGATACAAGTTTCAAATATGATGAACATTAAGGATAAAAAGAAAAGCAGACGTTACATGTAACTGCAGCTCACAAAACCGCTGTAAAAGATTCAGTGCGTGAATGAACTGTCCGAATGAATCGCGAACTGAAGCGCGAACAAATTCAGAACTTTCTGCAAATCCGATTAGATCAAAATCAGAGAAAATGAGACGCCTCTGGTTGACACAAGCTGAAAAAAAAGTATTTATTTATTACTTAATTTATTTGCAAAAATAAAAAAATGATATCTTTCACAGTATATGTATTTAACATATACTATAAGCTATTAAGTAGCTTAACAGAAAAACATTGAGAGTAAAACACTTATGAAGCTTAATAATTCATGAAATAGCAAGGAAGGAAAAGGCCTACATAAATTAGCTGAATGTTGTAAACTGAATTACAACACATAAAACACAATTTTCCCTGACCTAAAGTTTTTGAAAAATTACTTGGGAACTTTGCCTTTTAAATCTGCCTTCATTTTACTCTATAGTTTACACTTGCCTTCATGGTTTTATGTCAAATTTAGCAAAATAATATTTATGTTTTTTTACACACACACACACACAGAGAGAGAGAGAGAGAGAGAGAGAGGAGCATAATATTTAAATAAATACAGATATCCAAATTTATTTTGAAATTTCTTTAGACAGATACTTCTGCCATCGAGCATTATTGCCTCTATGACAACTAGTCCTATTCTGATTTAGTAAGACTGAAATTTATAACTAGATATAAACTTTCAAACCAGATGTCCACTGAATGAATGAGTGTTTCGGGGACTCAAAGAGAAGCAGTGTGATAAAACCGGACCTTCTGAAACCCTCATGATGTCACAGGTCAGAGACTGACCCAACCTGTCTATAAATGCTGTGATAAATTTGGATTTTCCAGGATTTACAAGCAGTTTAACCACCATATCTACTTTAAACCCATAGAAGCCCACACGTCTGGGGCGCAAAGTGAATATTTAAAAGTGCAAGTTAGATTGCAGCAGCATACCACTTACTCACACACATATTTGACCTATTATTCATTTATTCCACAATCAAAAAAGTAAGTACTTTTAAACTGAATTAATTTCATGTGAGTGCACATTTTAAGTATTTTCTTACAATCACAATATTTTTGTGATGAAACTGACACTGCATCATATACCGTATATGTATTTTTCTGTTAATCTCATCACTGCATATGCATCAGTGTACATTAGAAGATTTCATGTTTTCTATATAGCAGAACAATGGCATTCATCTTTGTTCTAAACAAGAAAGTGCTTATAGTCAAATAAGAGGTCAAATAAACACTTAAGGGGGTCAAAAGAGACCTTAGTCCGTCTCTGAGGTCAAAGCCATCAAAAGTGCGTCCTTTCTTCCCTGCTGCGAGTGGACTTCTGAGCGACCAGAGCGTCATCACAGTACGCCATTCTTACAGATGTTTACTTTCAGAACATCTGGAGCCCACACAAGGTCACTGAAGGGTCTAGGACATCGTTTGAACTCCATATAAGGGCACAGCCAGCTGGGGGACATTCCATACGCAGACAGTCAAAGGCATTCTGACTGTGGAAAACACATCCTCTCTCTTACCGTCTGCATCTGAGTGTGTGTTTCTCATCTTGAGACATGAGACATGATTGCAACACTGAATGCTTTTACAAATGTCAAGTTTGCTTTGTGCACTACGGGGAAAGTGGTTATGAGTTTGGACTGTTTGGAGAGATAAGCATGTTTGTGTGTGTATGAGACTCACCATCTGTTCTTTGGGATAGAAAAAACACGTCTGATGTGTGCTGCATCTTCCAAAACGTCTTGTTCCCTGTGATATGAAGTTACATGTAGTGCTTCCTTATCTACAATTAAATATCTTCAACATGTACTAATCACTTTCATGACTAGGAACATCCATCAGGATTTGTATTTTTATCATATGTCCAAGCATTAAAACAGGCTTTAGGCTTTCACTTTAACTTTTATTAATACATCATTCCACATATATAACCAAATGGGTGTTATCTTTATCTAACAAAAACAGTGCTTGGGTTAGAAGCTTCCCTTTAGTACTGATCCTAGACACAATCTGTTCATTCACCTAAAGATGAAGATTAAATCTTAAAACTTGCCCTCATGCTGTTTATTTCCGATCTGCTGTAGAACACTAAAACAGGATATTTGGAGAATCTCCAAGCGGTGATATACCTTGGTCAAGCTCCAAAATGGACAAAACACAGTAAAACTGCCAAAAGTTTCCCAAATAGCTTCTAAATCTCATTCACCCTTTTGTTCAGTTGAAAATATTCAAACAATGATATCAGCCATAAGAAACCTGAACCAGTTTTAACTGATATCATTCAGACCAAACATGGCACAATGCTTCTTGAGGCGCAATGTTTTAATACTTACAAACACAAATGAGATTTGAAAGCTATGACAGATTTTTGGTGTGCTATTTGCATTTCAGTATGCACATCGCGCATTTTTATCTTAGTGGATGTGTCTTATGAAGTTTTGCTTTTTAAGCAAAAGTTTTTTATGCTTTTTCCAGTACTTTCATTGCATGGAAAAGAGCAGCTTGGACATTTTGCAAAATAACTCCTTTTGTATTTCACGTAAGAAAGAAAATGTGGTTTTGGAACAACATGAGGTAAATTCATTTTTAGGCGAACCATTTCCTTAATTCAGGCATTAAGAAACATCAAAACTGGTCTCGGATCAGCTACAGACAGGGCAACTTCTACCTGTCTATTCTAAGCAAAAGGATAACCATAGGAGTACAATGAGTATAAGTAGGAGCAGATATGGAAGATAAGAGAGAAAGGGAGATGGGTAATGGAAAGAATGAAAACATCCTATGAGTACCACTCCAGCCAGATGCAAATGAAGAGAAAGAGAAAGACAGAGAGAGAAAGAGCTGGAACCCGATGCAGGAGCACCAGAAGCGCACGGCAGAAATACACCGGTCTTAACCGGACTGCAGGACCTGTCAGAGACACTTCACTTGTTCCAATACTCTGACTCACTAATGTCTCAGTAGATACTAATGGAGAAGGTAATCTTATTCTTGGAGGCTATTTTTAAGTCCGTTGCGGTGCCAATAAACATTCTGTGCAGATTAAAAGTTTCATAGTTTCCTACTTGTCCACATTATTTTCCCTACAACTTCCATTACACAGGCAGCATTTTCAGTTCTTGAATTTTCCATGGCTCTCACGCATTCATGCTTTATATTCACAATCTTATGATTATGTTTAACAGTCTGACAACATGTAAGGCCATGTAAACACCATAAACTTTTCTACTATCAAGTAAATATCAACACCCAAATGGCACACTTTTTCCCTTTACTCCAATTTCACTCTGCACATAAACACCTTTAACGGCATTCTGGCAGTTTATTAAAAATGCATGTCTGTTTACATTTTGACGCTGAAACCAAGAATGTAAATTCAGTTTTCTTGTGTTGTCAGATTGTTTCTGAGCAAATTCTTGATAGTTATTGGCATTTTACAGTATGTCTACACTGATCTTCATGAAGATTGTTTTTTTCTTCAAGTCTCCCTGATAAATTGCAGTCACATTTGCAAATTTTCAACAAGATTTTGCAGACAAAAATTTTTATATTTTCCATTTTCAATATTGAGCAATGCATGACCAACTTGAACACGAGAATTCTCGCAAAATTACTAGATTTTGCCTGCGAAATTTTGTCAAGCTGCGGTAAATGTGACCGCAACTTAAGGAGCTTTGCTGGTGTACTGGAACAGAGAAGTCTTCCATAAAACACTATGAAATATAGATCAGGAGGCCTAGTTTATTACTCAGTGAAACGACACCACCAAATATTACTTTTAAAAGCACTTTGTTGTGCTGCCTTCACATGGACAGTGGTATCTTAAGACTTTGCTAACACCAAGTTTATGACACAAAAGAGACCACAATGAACAAGAAGAAAGAAACAGCAAACAACAATGTACATAAGGTTACAGAGTAATGCCGAACCACTGATCCTATCCATGCACCAGTAAGGCAACCTACATTGTCTTATCTTTTAATTCTTCTGTATAAAGTTACAGTTTATCTGTACTATGAGCTCTATTACTCCTAATTCTACAGCTTTTGCTTGGATTGCTGCTATCATATTTGTAATCAGAATCTTAAGGGTGGAAGGGTTTGGTTAAACACCCCCTTTCACACACATTTTGCAATGTAGCTTGTATTCGTCTACACACATTGCACGAAACTTTTGCGTCTGCAAACAAAGCACATTTGTTTGGGACTATTCCATTGACTAATTCTGTGCAGCACTCATAGTGCCTGATATGAATTAAAAGCTTCATGGTTTACAATGATAAAATATATCAATTTCAAAAGGTTTTTTTAAGGTTTGATTCATTTTTTAAATCTATTCTCTGGAAATAAATACTGCACGGATTGGCTCATTTTAAAGGCTGGAACAGTGGCTGTGTGTATGCGGTGTGTGTGCTTGTGTGTGTGCAGATGTATTGCCTCACAAATCTTTAGTTTTAATGAGTGCGACTAAAGGCTTGTCATCAGGGCTGTAATCTTCATAACTGATGGGAGTCGCATCGTACATTGCTGGTCTGGATTTCTTCCCAAACCTGTAACACACACAAAGGAATAAGGCATTTTGTTGTTGAATAGTTGTTTTATCTTCTAAGCCTAATGGCCTGCAATGATGCGGTTTGACCAGTGTGGCGCTGTAGTGCAAGACTGTAATTCAGCTCTCTCGGATGCAGTCCAACAGAAGAAGACATGCATATGAGAAGTGCAAACAAAACCAAACCAGTAGAGTGTGGGTAAGTTTTACAAAATTGCAAACAAAAAATACTGTCATGTGTAAAGGCCCCAATACACTCAAGGCACAGTTCGCTTTGCTTAGAGGTAAAAAGAACATTTATATAAGCAAGCAGTGGTTTAATGTTAGCGAACATCCTGGCACTGCTGAGAGTGGTGTTTAGATGAATATGCAAATATGTGCTGTACGTTTTACTCTCAATAAATAAACAATAATAAACACACAACAAAAATGAAAGCGGTGAGAAAACAGCAGTTAAGCAAGCATCAGATCATAGTGATGTGGATAAGTTTGCACCAGCTCTGCAACTGGCACTCCAGTAAAGTCACATCACGTTTATTTATATAAAACTTTCATTCATTAAAGAGATAGTACACTCAAAAATGAAAATTCTGTCATTAATTACTCACCCTCGTCATTCCAAACCTGTTACCAAGACCTTTGTTTATCTTCAGAACACAAATTAAGATATTTTTGATGAAATCCAAGTGCTTTCTGACCCTGCATATACAGCAATTGTCCTACAATGGTCAAGGCACAGAAACGTAGTAAGGATATCGTTAAAATAATCCATGTGACATCAGTGGTTCAATCTTAATTTTATGAAGCTATTAGAATACTTATTGTGTGCAAAGAAAACAAAAATAATGACTTTATTCAACAATTTCTTCTCTTCCCTGTCAGTCTTCACTGCACGTCCTTACTACCTTTCTGGGCCTTGAATGGGTCAGTTGCCTTGCTGTCTATACAGGGTCAGAAAGCTCTCGGATTTCGCCAAAAACATCTTAATTTGTGTTCCGAAGACGAACAAAGGTCTTACGGGTTTGGAAGGACATGAGGGCGAGTAATTAATAACAGTATTTTCATTTTTGGGTGAATTATCCCTTTAAGTTGTATTGGAAAGAGCAGACTGAACATTCTTTAAAAATATCTTCTTTTGTGTTTTACAGTTGAAAAAAAAGGCATATAAAAACAATATGTTAAGTAACACGGGTATATTTGTAGCAATAGCCAAAAATACAGTGTATGGGTCAAAATGATCGATTTTTCTTTTATGCCAGAATTCATTAGGATATTAAGTAAAGATCATGTTCCATGAAGCTATTTTGTACATTTTCTACCGTAAATATATCAAAACTAAATTTTTGATTAGTAATACGCATTGCTAAGAACTTCATTTGGACAACTTTAAAGGTGATTTTCTCAATATTTCGATTTTTTTGCACCCTCAGATTCCAGATTTTCAAATAGTTGTCTCTCGGGAAAATATTGTCCTTGTTAAGTTTCAGTCATGGTTATACATTCTGATTTTTGTATACCTGCAATATTTCTGTGCTATTTGCCTAGGGTTCTGAATGTAAGTTTGCATATAGTACACCGAGAGGAAGTAAGGACTCTTATGTGAGAGAGATCACTGCTTCCGGTCTTGTTATGTTATGAACGGCTATGGCTGCGGTCGAATAAACGGAGTTTTCCATTCAGTTTAAAACAGTTGTCTTTTGATGAGTAACAGTCCTATCCTAACAAACCATACATCAGTGGAAAGCTTATTTATTCAGCTTGATGTATAAATCTCAATTTCAAAAAATTGACCCTTATGACTATTTTTGTGGTCCAGGGTCACATATATTACCTTGCGTGGCGAATAGAGGCAATGGCATTGCTGAAATCGCTGTCAATACTGCGGCAGTTGTAAAACTCCTGGTAGGCGTGACGGGACGAGCCCTGGTACTCGATACGGCTGATGCGACAGATGCCAACGATGAGGATGATGAGCATCAAGACGAAAGCCACGCACAGAGCGCCGATGATAATGTACAGAGAGTGACGCGGCATGTTGGTCAGTGAGTCGACCGGCTGAGCCATCTTCCACTGCAGATCTGAGAGAGAGATGTCAATATTGAAGAAAGAGAGAAAAGAAAATGTGATCGGGTGTCTTCCTGACAAAAACTCGCCACTACGCTATGTGGCTTCTGTTATAAATTTGCTAGGGTGTTCTGGATAGGGCATTGCTCGGGGGTTCTGGGTGAAAAATGCAGCTGCATTTACAACAGCTGATGAAATGCTTTAATAACAGCCACAGACCAAGCGTCAGCTAGCAAGGACATACACACACCCATAAACACAGTGGGATATTCCTGAGAATCTCTGAGTGGCCAGTTATTTCAGAGAGTCACATGGCTCCGCCTCCTCGCACGTCACAGTCGTCCTGTCCCTCCCTGCTGCCACAATGATGTGAGCTGGCGGAGCGTGAGGAGGTTCACAGGAAGCTAATGGTGCCGAATCACAGCTGCCATAAAAGGCAGGAGCACGTCACTCTTCAGAGGATCCGCTCTCTACCCCTGTGCACACATGTCCTTGAGGCCTAAGTCGTCACGGAAAATTGACTGAACTGCCACAAGCAGAGCAAGAACACCACGTCCCTTCAAGTCGCTGCCCCTATGGACAGTTTTAAATCATATTTGTGTTTTTGTTATGAATAAAGGAATTATAAACACATAATTTCCCGTCACCCCTTGCAATAACTGTGTAGTGTTCGTAGGTCAGAAGGCCAACATAAACTCACGGATCTCACAGCTTCCGCCGACCCAGCCGGGAGGGCAGTGACAGGTGTAGCCGTTTGATTGGTCGATGCAGGTGCCGCCGTGGTGACAAGGGTTGCTCTCACACTCGTTGATATCAACCTCACAGTTTTCACCTTCAAAGATACAAAAAAATGTTTGAGAAAGAATACAGACCTACTCACCATTCCCCTCAAAATACACATTGGCTATGTTTGGAATGCATACTAGTCTGCTGGATACTGCATACTGTGCAGTATGCATGTAAAACAATACAAGAGCAAGTAATCTTGAAAATGAAAAAAATATTTTGCATGCTTAATCCAATTTGTTCAAAAATGTCTTAATGGATGTCTGATCCAACAGCGGTGGAAATGGAAACTGATAGTCAAGTTGAACGCAGTGCATTGTTGATTTTCCAGCTGGGGGGCTGCTAGGGGGTCCGTGAAAAAAATGACAGAAAAATAATAAAAATAAGATTACACAAAATAAAAAGTTGATTATAATAAATATTTTATCAAAATAAATAAAAATGTAAATAAACAAAGAACCAAATAAATACAACATCTAGCAGTATAGCACTATAGGTAATGTAAATGTAATGTAAAAAAAATAATGTAAATAAATAAATACTACATCTAACAGTACAGTATTACTGGTTTAAAAAAGTATCTTAATGCTTTTATTTATTTTGCTAAATATTTTCCTAATTATTAGAAAGTTTACCAAATAATATTTTACACAATATAAATTGGGACTTTATACATGAAAATATAAATCTGCCTTTTAAAATCCTTGTCCCTTGCACAAGGATGATAACATTTGGTGGTCCGTGGCTTCTATTAGATTGAGAATCCCTATAATAGAAGTAGTAGTATGGTAATATGTTATTCCGAACACACCCAAAGACACAAATATATCATACAAATATAAACAAACACTAATATTCACCCATATATCCTGGTGGACACACACAGGATGCATTTCTCCCTCCACTCTCACAGTGTCCTCCATTCTGGCACCTGAGCTTCAGACAGGGGTCCTTATATATCTCACAGTGCTTACCTAAAATAACCCAAAACACATTAATCACATGTCATTTCTGCTGACATTTTTAACTCCAAGTGCATGAAACGCACCTGTGAACTGTGGGGTGCAGATGCACTCGTAGGCATTGATCAGGTCTCTGCATGTGGCGTAATTCTGACAGGGAGCAGACAAGCATTCATTATACTCCTCCTCACAGTACAGACCATGATAACCTAAGAGAATAGGGAGAAAAACACAACATTATTGTCTGTAGCAATCAACAGCATGTCTTAGATCTGGTCGATAGCTGTATTTCACCTTAAATATTCCTAGAGAGCCACTAGAGAGCAGTGTTTAGTTTAGTTAGGGTTCACAGGAGGAGGTGAGCTGGAGCAAACTGATGGCACAGATGACTGAGAAAAATGGTGTTTTTCTGTATCGTGTATATGTGACCCTGGACCACAAAACCAGTCTTAAGTGTCAATTTTTCAAAATTGAGATTTATACATCAATAATCAATAAGCTGAATCAATAAGCTTTCCATTGATGTATGGTTTGTTAGGATTGGACAATATTTGGCTGAGATACAACTATTTGAAATTCTGGAATCTGAGGGTGCAAAAAAAATCTAAATATTGAGAAAACTGCCTTTAAATTTGTCCAAATGAAGTCCTTAGCCATGCATATTACTAATCAAAATTGAAGTTTTGATACATTTATGGTAAGAAATTTACAAAATATCTTCATGGAACATGATCTTTACTTAATATCCTAATGATTTTTGGCATAAAAAAAAAACGATAATTTTGACCCATACAATGTATTTTTGGCTATTGCTACAAATATACCCCAGCGACTTAAGACTGCTTTTGTGATCCAGGGTCACATATATATTGATCCATGGATATCGTCTTGTATATACTTTTTGTGAAATGTATGCATAAAAATATCTGACTGTGAAGTAACAGCATAAACGTGAGGTGCAAAATGTCTGCATTAAGCATTTCTTGGCGCTTCCAAACACTAACACACACACACACACACACACAATGCACATGACAATATGTTACATGCTACTTTGTTTTGAGTGGCTATGCTAGGGTGTTAAGTGTGGTTGCCACCAACAAATGACTATGATTTTTTTTCTCTATAAATGGCCTAATTCCCTTCTTTAATGTAAGATAATGAGATTTCTTTTTCATTTAGCATGTGAAAATTGCAAATCTGATTGCCTAGAAATTTAACAGCACAAAGTTCTGTGACAGAGTTTAAAACTTGGAGTAAGGTATCTGTTTAAAATCAATAAGCCCAAGTAAGAGCAATAATAATAATAATAATAGTGATGCTAAAGCACAAAGTAAAAACACAGAACGCAGAGCATTTCAAAGTATACTGCACTTGATATTGTACGCAAATACATTTCTCTCCAGAATTTATGATTACTGATGAAAATTTCTTGGTTTGTTCAAACTTCTTATGCATTTTAGCTGTTTATTTACTAGAAAACTGCATTTTTGGGGCCTGAAAAAGCAAACTTCTGAGAATGGATTTTTAAAGTGCAATTTGTTAAAAATCAATACCGTTATTGTCCTGTGTGAACTACAAAAATGTGATTTTGTAAAAATGGTGAGGTCATGCGCATGCGTATTAGGTGTTCAGACTAAAGGCATGTTCGCAGGTGTGTAGTGTTTCTTTACAAAGTGACATCACCAGCTACTGGCCTGGCATGAATAATACAGCAATTTAATCCGTTTTCACCAATCCATGTGAACAACAATCATTTCAATAAAGAAGTCATTTGTATACCATTTTTTTTTTCAGAAATCAAAGGGAAAACGTTTACGTGTCCTGTAAACATACCTTTTAAAGTTTTGGTTATCTTGCACAAGCGCTCATCAACTTTTTCCAAATGACACTCCATCTCGTGCACAGTTGAGTTGGGTTTTTTGACTGTGAAACAGTGGGCAGGGACAGTGTCGCCACCTTGTGGAACAACTAATTTTATTTTTATTATTTGTATGTGTGAAGTTAAACCCAAAGTATATGTCTGTATACAAACAGTACACAAATTCTTAGCACAGGCAAGTGCTGCCACCTTGTGAAGAAACTAATTAGTGCAAAAAAAAGGAGTGTGCGTGTGCAAGCTGAGCGTACAGAGTGGGTGCGGTTAGAAAAATCGGGCTGTGCTCACGCCTTGCATGCATACTATGGCGATACAGAAATTTATGTGAACTCCATTTCATAGTGTGCTGGAATACTTGACATATGCGCACTAGAAAGATTCATCCTCATCCAGTGTCTGTGCTATTTCTCTCCAGAAGTTATGAGCGATAAAAATATCTTTGTACGTGTTTAAATTAGAGTTATGAGCATTTCTTAAAACTCTCACACAATCGCTTTTCAAGATACGCTGGGAAACAACAGTTCAGACCAGTGGTGCGCTCTAGTGGAGAAACTAATTAGTGGGAAAAACTCAAGCTCGTTGAGAAAATAGAATGTTGATGATTTGGGCTGTGCTTATACAGTACATGCATACTATGCTGACGATGAAATTTACGTCATGCACCTTAGTGTACATGTAAAAAATAGAGTACTTTGGTATTTTTTTACTTTGCAAACATCACTAATTAGTATCCCAGGCCCAGAATGTTGCCATTAAATCACCTGATGATTTGTTTCGCTGAGGATCATTTTGTGTTTACTGAGTGTGCAAATCTCAGCAATCCCACTGGAACGGGCATTTGCTGTCAGAAGTATCATCTTCATAGCGCCATCCCATTGAGCATAACTTGCAATCCCACCGGAGAACGTTTAGGTCCCATTGGACACCTCTTATCAGAGCGGGGTGATATCAGTGGATAGACTGATCCGGCTGCACAGCTGGTGCAGTCACACTTCAGAGACAATGATGTCTGAGCACGCAATACACAGGAGGCAGTTGTCATGGCAACCAGACAGAGTTGGAGGGAGTGTAAGGGAGAGACACAGCTATGAGCGGAGGCCAACGAGATCCTCACCTGGTACACACAGACACCTATAACTAGTGCCGATGCTGCGGCAGATGCCGTGAGCGCATGGGTTGAGGGCACAGAAGTCCACTAGCTGGGCGCAGGTGGGTCCGGTGAAACCTGCAGGACAGGTGCAGCTGAAGCCCAAACCGGCGCCCTGTGGGGAGCAGCTGGCATTATTGTGGCAGGGCCCAGAAGCACAGGGATCAATCTTCTGCTCGCACATGGCTCCCTGATACCCTAACAGAGAGAAAGAGGAAGAGACTAAGATGTGCAGTATTGCATAAAGAAACCAGTTTGAGTCTGATGCAGTTCATTCGATCTGAATCATGTAGCTTTCAACCTCAATAACCACTATAGAAAATTACAGACATGAAGAACATGAAGGAATATCTTATATTTAAAGATGAGAATAAATTGTGAACACCAATGAGATCTTATTTGACAGTATTTGCTAATTGTTGCTAATATTTAAAGTCACAATGAAATGGAAGTAGCGACAGATCTGTTCTTACGTATTGTGGCTTACATTTGAGTGCAAAGAAGAATTACTGAAAAAGAAAAAAATGTAGGGCGGTTGTAGGGACCTATGATTTCCAAGATGCGGAAAATGCAGAGGGAATTGCAGAATCCAGCCATAAAAATGGAATTTACTGTATAACGCAGAATGTCACAGAGTTTGTCAAATTTTGGATGGATACATCAAAAGTAGGTCAGCACACCTAAATCAAAACGCGATTTGGACTAGTCTCTGTGAATATTAAGCAGCAAAAATACCATTTAAAGATGAATCCTGCATGTTCTGCGTGTCTCTGTGTGAATGAATGGCACAGGAGCGCAGTTTTGTTTATTACACACATACTGAAGCGCACGTGACGCTCTCTGCATTTTCAGCCTCTGCCGCCTCAATATATGAGTACATGAACACTTAAGCATAATCTCTAGAACTGTCCTTAGAGTCACTTCGTGAGCATTTTATAGTTTCTTTTGAGAAAAGCTATCGTCATATATACAAAAGGTCTTCACAGCAACCCGCCAAAATAAAAGTTTGGTTTAACTTGAAGAAACCATGACAGAACTATTACGTAATGTAATGATAGTACTACTACTAATAAAATGATTTTTAAAACTTATTATTAAATTATTATTATTTTTAAAGGAATATATCTCATGATATATTACCTCATAAAATGATTTACCAGAATTTATTTAGCAGAAAAATGTAAATACACAAAACAGTATTTCTGAAAAAAAAAAAAAAAAAAAAAAAAAAAAAAAAAAAAAAAAAAATATATATATATATATATATATATATATATATTAATTTGATTATTTGATTGTTAATATTTGATTATTAAATCTGATTATTAATATTTAGTGAAAACATTCAAATGAAATCCAGAAAAATTAATGGCAAAAATAATTTTAAAATAAAAATAAAATGAAAATAAAACTGAATTTGAGCTGCTGTTTAATATTGTAAGTTTCATGATTTCAATCAATTGCACATGCATTTTTAAAATAAAACTCAATTTAACCATTAAAACAGTCTAGAAAAATTAAAATGGAAAAAAAAAAAAACTGGAATCCAAAATAATTAAAACGGAAAAAACTGAATTTTGAAAAAAAATATAAATGGAATTTGGGAAAAAGTAAAAAGGATTTCATAGGGCTCTAGGGCTGTTGATTGGATGTTGAGATGTGGGTGTGGCACTCAGAGACGAACATAAGCTTGTAGGCTCGTGTTTAAGTGTATGTAAGTACTATTGGCTTTATATACAGATGAGTGACAAATTATAGGAAAAAACTGCAGGAAGTGTCTTGGTAAGGTGTTGGGCCACCACTACTGCCAGAGCAGCTTCAATACGCCTTGGCTCTATTGGATGGATGGAGTACCACTGTATTCCTTTATTTGGCATTTCAATGTTGATGATGGAGTACCTTGAAAATCTCCCATAGGTGTTTGAGTGGGTTGAGATCAGGTGGATTTTCCTTTAATTTATCATGTAATTTTAAATTTATCCTAATTTTTATGTTAAGACAACCAGAATTCTGTATATAAGTGTACAGTCTATGTTTGTTGTTGTGCATTTGTAGTCTCCTCTTAGTAACATGCACGCACCAGCAGATTACAAGCTTGGTGGCTATGATCCCCCCAATAAATGTCAATCACACACAGAGAAATAGAGCTCAGTGTGCTGATCCGCCCACAGTTTCCCTTACGGATGCGCTTTCATGCATTATCTTAATGAAACTCTCGCAGCCTGACAGAGCCAACATGAATGTGCTTCACTGCCAGTATTAGAGGAATAGTTCACCCAAAATTGAAAATGCATTATTTATTCCTCCTCATGTCATTCCATGTCGTTCCAAATACATATGCTTTTATTCTTTTTTTTTTTTTTTGTGGAAAACAAAAGGTGAAACATAGTGATCATAGTGATCACGACTGTGAAGCTCCAGCAAAAAAGCACCATCTAACTTGTGTACTATTTAATTTTTCTGAAGTCAAACTTACATGTAAGCTCAAATCAGTGTCAATTTGGATGTCAATTTCATCAAAAAACATCATTGTTGTAATGTGTCTCACCTCACTGACATCAAACATCACACAACTGGTACCATACTTCATTTGAGAGCTTCACTGAAGGAGAAGATTTGCAGTGAATAGCAGAAATTTTAGTCTGTTTCTCATACAAATCCATTGTATGGCTTCAGAAGACTTGGAACATTGTGCATAAGTAATTTGGACTCCTTTTAAAGTGCATTTATGGCGATTCATAAATGAGAATATTACCAACTATCATTGTATGATAAACTGCTTTGAAAAAAAATCATCCTATTGTGTTCCACTGAAAGGATACATTTACATTTTTACATTTAGCAGACGTTTTTATCCAAAGCGACTTAGAATAGAGGAGAATAACCAATTTTGCATCATTCACATTATACAATGGCACGTTTATTAGAAAGCTAGAGGTAGGTAGGGCAGAGGAGAAATGCAGAGAAGAGGAAGAAGAGTTCATTGGTTTAGGGTTGTTAAATGCTGGTGGAAAAGGAATGTCTTCAGCTGCTTCTTGAGAGCAGAAAACTTCTTGAAAGTTGATGGTTCCAGCAGTTTGGGTGAAGGCTGGTAGCTCATTTCAACAGAGAGGAGAAGAAAGGAGGAAGGCTCTGGAAAGCTACTTTGTAAAAGTTAAAAAGTGAAAGCATACAGGTTTAAAATGGCATGTAGAATAATGAAAGAATTGTCATTTTTGAGTGAACTATGTCTTCCCTGTTTCAAATGGTACTAAAGGTTAGATTCCACCTGAACGCCTTTCATCGCTGTTTGCGGTCGTTTCTATTACCGTCCAGAGTTTGAATGGATGTTTTAGCCCTGAAATGCCAAAATAGCTATTAACTGCCTCACATGGTTGTTGAAATATTAAAAGCCATACCTTGAGCTGTACAACACTAATTAAAAATGTGCTAATGGTGCCACACTCCTTATTGTTTCAGCATTCCTTGTGTTTCAAACTGTTCACACCGCAAGATTAATATTTCAGCCTACGAGTGCATTTCTGCCACCAAAGTTCAAGGGACTCCTATCAAATTTCCTTTCTTGTCTGTTTCTAGTGCTTCTTCAGGAAGTGGTTGTGTCCCTGTTCTATCTGCTGACTGAGAGCGTGCCCTGGTTAGAGAGAGAGCCAGCGCTGAAGGTACGGTCCTCCTGAGAGAGAGGGCGGCGCTGGGCCGTGTTTCACGATTAATTGGAAGAAAGGAAGTGAGTTTAAAATAAGCTACTCTCTGACACACTTAGAGAGAGCAAGAGGAGAAGGAACAGAAATAGAGCTCAAATCAGGACGATTCAAGCTTAACACACACATACTCTTCCAAACATACACACCGTCCGAGACAAGCACACAACAGATTTGATTGTGTCAGACATGATTTCATGAGAAGGGGCTATTAATAAGTACCTTCAGCACAATAGCAGTGAGATCCTTCTAGGCTGCTGGAGCAAGTGGCTCCATTCCTGCAGGGTCCAGAAATACAGTGATCTACCAATGACTGACAGCGGTCTCCCTCAAAACCTAAAACACACACACAGATTGTATTACAATCTAAATTTTCCATATCACATCTGATTTTGAAAACAAATTAAATATTAGAGATTAGACCGATGATCGGTTTGAGCGACCAATAATTGCTTTTCCTTAATGGTATATCTGTTTTGTAATATCAGATCCACCAATATAATAAATAAATGTATTTAAAAACACGGGTGACCAAAAGCATTTGATGTGCTTGTCATTTACTGCAGATGCCCTATTTACTGTAAAAGACTAAAGATAGATTGGTTTAAGTGACCGATAATCACTTTTCCGTAATCCAGAATCAGTTTTGTAATATCAGATCCATCAACAATGTATGATCATGTATGACAATGTATAATTATTCCAGGGAACTAGTTGTGTTTGCATGAAAAGTAAAACATTAAATGAATATCAATTTTGCATATCAGTTTTCTGACATATAAACAATCGCCATTACTATCGGTTATAAAAAATCTATTTTGGTCAGTCTCTAATAGCACATAAATAGACATTATTTAGAATGTTTATTAAGATGCCTCATTGGCATGTTTGTGATTTTTTTTAGGTTTTACTATTCTTTAATGACTGACAAAGATCTCCTTCAAAACACACAGATTGTATTATTTTAGTTTTCAATAAAACGTCTGAATTTAAAAACACATTCAATTTTAATGCATCATACAAACCAGAGATTGACCGATAATTAGTTTAATTGGATCCAATATCGGTTTTGCAATATTGACCCACCGACAATGTATAATTATTCCAGGGAACTAGTTGTGTTTGACTATCCATTTTGCATATCAGTTTTCTGACATATAAACACACTGTACCAACAATCAGCATTGTTATTGGTTATAAAACAAATCTATTTCAGTCAATCTCTAATACAAAAGCACACATTTGTTTTTGATGGGAACTTTTTATACTGAGCTAAAGATAGTTTTATCCCTAAAACTAAAGCTCACAAAAACTGTATTTACATTTTTATTAAGACATTATTTAGCATGTTTATTAAGATGTTTTCCTCTCGGGGATGTTGTTGATTTTTAGGCTTTACTATCCTTGAATGGCTGACAAAGATCTCCTTTAAAACACACACACAAATTGTATTATCTCAGTTTGCCATAACACATCTATATTCAAAAACACATTCAACTGAAATGCATCATGCAAACTACAGTTTGGCCAGTAATCACTTTAAGTGACCGATAATCACTTTTCCTTAATCCAATATCGGTTTTGTAATATTGGATCCACCAAACAATGTATGGCAATGTATAATTATACACAACTAGAAAACTAGATGTGTGTTTGCATGATTTTTAAAGTAAAACATTAAAAGAATATCAATTTTGCACATCAGTTTTCAGACATATAAAGATACAAACAATCGGCATTGTTATCGGTTATATAAAAAAAAAATATATATATATATATATATATATATCGGTCAATCTGTAATACACAAGCAACCAAGTTTTACTGTTTTTATGTTGAACTAAAACCCCTCACAAAAACCTTTTGCATTTTTTTACTTTTTCATTAAGACATGATTTAGTATGTTTATTAAGCCATTTTCCTCATGGGGATATTGGTGATTTCAGGTTTTATTATCCTTGTGGGAACATTTAGTCCTTATAATGTTGATAAAACCTGACTCACACACACAAATGGCTGCAGTAAACACAATCTGTTCTTTTCCTTCAGATAAAAACAGTGAGAAAAAAAAAAAAACATGAACAAAGCCTTCAGTTATAAACCAACAAGAATGAGTTGGCCAAAGCAGGCTGGCTGCTTTTCTTACAACACCCCTAATTAACATCATTTATGCCCTCCTGTGTTCTCCATAATCCTCTTACAAAAATGGACGGAACAGTAAACAGAGTTTGTTTGTATGCTTGCGTGACTTCCACTAGACATTAACAGATATGCCTTGCAATCAGCATGTCCATGACAGCATTTCTTAAAAAGGCACAGTTGTTTCTTTTGGAAGGCTTTAAATAACAGGCTCAAAATAATCTTCATTTACATGATCAAAGGCACAAATCCCCGACTTCAATGTCTCTTGCTCAACCTTTATTTTGTTTTTCCTTTTCCATTTTCTTCCCCTGCCCTATCTTTCCATTTAAAGCATCATCAGAGCATTAAAGCTCTGTGCTCTGCCCAAGGTTAACCTCCATTATTCACAAAAACAGACACAAGACAGCAAATGCATATATACACAATTCATAAGGACTAGATTCCTGTTATGCAAATACTCTGAGCTATTTCATGTTAATATTTTGAATGTATTTAAATGAAGAAAAGCACACCATGGGGGGTTTTCAGTGTCTTTAATATAAATGTTTGATGTTTATGTAGAACAAACTAGAGAAAGAGAATTTTACAGCAACACTAATAACACTAATGCTGTTCTTCTGATCTTTCTATTCATCAAAAAAGAGTAATTATATTTGTGCAAAGCTGATAGACTCCCTTGTCATTTATTATTTGTTTATGTTCTCCATCTGAAAACATTAAACTTCGTCAATTTAGTTTGCCTGTTGTTAATATTATTGCAGCTGCTATGCTGTTTTTATTGATGCGATATGAAGATGAAATTAAATAAAAACAGAAGTTAAATACATTAAATAAATATCGCTTCTGAATATCAGTTAAAGAACACAGAAACAAACAAATAATTGGCAACTACATTGGTTAGAAAAAATTCTGGAAAAAACCCCCATCACAACTGTTTTTATCATTGATAATAATAATAAATGTTTCTTGAGTAGCCATTCAGCATATAAGGATGATTTTGGAAGGATTATGTGACACTGAAGATTGGCGTAATGATGCTGAAAATTCAGCTTTGATCACAGGAATAAATTACATTTTACAATATATTCTAATAGAAAACAGTTATTCTAAATTGTAATAATATTTCACAGTAATACTGTTTTGATTGTATTTTTGATTAAAATAAATGAAGCCCTGGTGAGCATAAAGACATTTATATAGCATTTATAAATCTTACTTTTCATATATATTATAATTTAAACTTACGTATAGCCACCACAGGGAACTATACTTAAAAAAAAAAAAAAAAAAAAAACTTTAGGCAGCGAAAGCTTGATTGTTTAAGTAAAAAAATACATTTAAATAGGTTTGGTTTATTTTCCCTGTATAACTCACTGATGAATAGGGGTATGCAAATGTGATATTCCAGTCAAAACACACATTTTTATTCACACTCAACAAAGTAAAATTTATCAAATAATGCAAGTAAGATCAAAATCCTGTTAATTCCATCATAATAATTCAGCCAGGGGACACATATGCCCTGACACAGTTTCGTGAGAATGACTCAAACACACACAAGCTCACACACCTGTCTGGCAGGTACAGGTGTAGTTTTGTCCTTCATCTCTCTGTCTGAGGTCAGTACAGGTGCCGTTGTTCTCGCAGGGCTTCAGGTGACATGCGTCAAACTCCTCACAGAAGATCCCAGAATATCCATCATCACACTGGCAGTAAAATGTGTCCTGTGATTCACATTTAAACACCCATAAGCAAATATTCACAGAAACTCTGGACAGACAGTACACAAACCAAATAAAGGTAACTATTATATCAACACTTTGGAAAGAAAAAACAGCAGCACAGATCCAGGGTTGTAATACTGGCCTTTCAGTTCTCCAAAAAGAGAAAATATGAGAACACATAACACTTATTATGATCTGAGGTCATTACCACAGACGACTGGGTGATGCATTTTCCTTTCCCAGAGCATTGTGGGTCACTGAATCCACTGCCGGGCTCCATGCAGTTATTGGTTTTTACATTGAGATGCAGCCTCAAAGTGACCTCCGGACCAGAGGGAGCACCAACGTGCAAAACACCTACATAGAGAGAGATAAACAAAAAAGTCCACAGTTGTAATAGAGAGAAACTTTTTTTTTTTTTTTTTACCTTTTTCTTTCAAAGTGCGAATTTAGCCACAAGAGTAGCTGCCAGGGTGTTGCTATGCAGGTGTTAATGTGTTCTGATTGTTTTCAGCTTGTTTTAAGCTTAGCTGCTGTGTTTACATCTTCAGTCAGATTGTCAGCAGTTCAATCAGAAAAAACAGTTATGCAAAGATGGTGAATGCATAATTAACATTCACTAAAAAATCTTTAAAAGACAAATTATGTATTTATTTATTTATTTATTAATAATTAAAAAAATAAATGTACTGTATATATATATATATATATATATATATAATATTTTTAACATAATATAATATAATGTTATTATATTAAAGCTTTTAAATTATTCATTACATAATACACACACACAGAGTATATTCACTTATATATATATATATATATATATATATATGTATATAATATTCAGCCACATTGTACACACATAATATACACATCTAACTACCTTCTTTTCCTGTCTTAACCCAGACACATAAATCTAGAAATCTAGATTCCCATGTATTATACAAAGCAAATTCATGTCATTAAATTTGAATAATATCTTGTCTTTTTTGTTTTTTTACACAACTATAAACCTACAAAACACAATTTCCTTTTAGGTTCAGGTCCTGATATTTTATAACATCTGCTACTACAACAACAGCATCTTCTTTCTCCCTCTCAGACATAAACAGACATGTGCACACACACACATACTCACACACGCAAACACACAGCAATGCCTCAAGGACAGACATTGTTTGGCTCACAGAACCAGACAGGGTCAAATAAAAGACTTGCAGCACTCATCAATGCGTCTGGAAAAATTCTGAATTGCCAAGAAGTTGGAAACAGACATTATGCACAAGGATGTTTCAAAGGCAAATTTGCAAAGGCAGTTTGAAGCAAATAATTTCATTCACACATACACACACACACACACACACACACACACACACACACTTACTGATGAAGTAGTTGTGTCCAAATGGCAGGGACTGGTCAGGGAGCACCAGGCCATCTGAGCTCTGCTGAAACCACATGATTGTACCATCTGCAACAGAGCACTGCTCATAACCAGCCTCACCTACATGCCACAGCACAGCGGAGCCACTCACATTACCCACCAACCTACACACACACACACACACACACAGACAGATCTCATTAAAATCAGTCACATGTCAGTATGACAATACACTAAAGACAGGAACATGATGTAGCGAACTGGATAATAGGAACAAGGTTAAGAACAAGACACTTTTTGACTTTCATTCTTCCATAAATGTGAGAGCTTTTGTGAAGTTTTATTAATAACTGATTACATTAAATATTTATTATAATATTAATATAATAAATATTAAAAAAGCATATTAAATGCATAATATTCAACAATTTACTATATTAAAGTTTTTTTTAATAATTCATATGATGTAAAATCTACATATATCTGTTATGTTGCCAAAACTCAAATGAAAAGAACTTTGAAATGATATGGTAAAATTCTCAGTGTACTCAAAATTGTGGCTGTGGTTTAAATGTATAATTAAATGTTAAATGTATAATTTATGTATACATTATATTTTAATATTGTAATGTTTTGCTAATAAGTTGTTAGTTTATTACATTAAATATGTATTATAATATATAAATCATATAAAATGTAGTATATTCAATAATTTACTATATTAAAGCTTTTTTTTTTAAATAATTTATATGATTTAAAATTATTTATAATGTATTTATTATGTTGGCCAAAAATCACATGAAAAGAACTTTGAAATGATATGATAAAATTGTCAATGTACTCCAAAAGTGTGGCTGTGGTATAAATGTATAATTAAATGTAAAATGTATAATTTATGTAGGCTTACATACTGTTTTAATACAATAATATTTTGTTAATAAGTTGTTAGTTTATTACATTAAATATATATTATAATATATAAATAATATAAAATGCATTCTATTCAATAATTTACTATATTTACTAAGTTTTTTTTTTAAAATAATTTGTTTTAATATAGTAATATTTCCATCAATATTAAACATTTTCATCAATATTTTGACCATTTTTTATACATTATATTTATATCAATTATTTTTCATTTTTTATATTCTTTTTATTATATTGGATCTTATTTTGCAGTAGTTCATGGCTAGAAACATCCATATATGCCACAGAAAGAAAACTAAAAAAACACTAAAAGCCCACAACTCTCTTAATCTAATGTATCTTTTCAAGAAAAATAGGACAGGCGAAAGTTTCCTACTTCACAGCTGTTTCCTCAGCGACCTCCATGGAAACGGTCATCATTCCGGCAGACTCACCTCCAGCGGTACTCACACATTCAGCTTCATCAGTGATCTACAACACACACCCACACAAATCAGCTACTCACAGGAGCAACCCTGCCTTCCAGACCGGAGACAACACATCACGCTCACACAAACGCACACCTGCTCACCTGCTGATCCTCCCACAGTATCTCCACCGCTTTCTGACCCGGTTTGGGTTGCCATGGCTCCAGGGTGGGCGGAGCTTGTGTAGTGGTGGGGACTGTGGTTGGCTGGAACACTTGAGTGGTGGTCGCAGGTGTGGCGGGCGTGGCATGTTCCGGTACGAGGCTCTCGGCAAGGTCCCAGGTGGACTCGGACAGGTCAAAGGTCAAGGTAGGCAGGTCACACCGAACCCCGCTGTAACCCTCCCTGCACTCGCACGCAAACCCATCCCCCTCACTGTCCTGGCTACAGTTGCCATGGAGACAGGGGCTGCTGGCGCATGGATCTGCAAAAAACTGCACCCAATAAAAACAACACGAATGAGAGATGAAAACTGCATCATATTATCAAACATATTAAATTGCTCCAATCACACAGAACAGCGGCGAACGATCCAGCTTTCATTTCAGGCAAACAACTAACAATCACTTGGCCTGAAGAATGAGAAAGGAGAGCAATTAATATACTGAAATCACAGACGAGCACCAGTATAAATATGAACAATAGCAACAGAGCTGTCCCGCTCTGCTCGCAGGAACACCTGCAGCAAAATCTACAGTGCTAATTCCTTTATCTTACAATTATGTAGTGATATTGATCCAATTACTCTAATTATGCTCCATTTCCTTTGGCAGGGACATGCCTTCTTCCCAAGAAATTAAGTAGGACTTATATGTGCCACATTTGCGCATGTGTTCATCTGTAAGCTATTTATACTCCATATTGTGTGTGTTGGCATTACATAAGTAATCTAACATAAAATGCTTCTACTGGATATCAAGGAACATCAACAACATATGGCTCAGGTAAAATAGCTGCTTCTCTGCAGTACTGAATCAACATTATCAGGCCAAAAATAACAAATACATGTTAGTAATAATTTTTAATTACACATTAAAATGTTACATCACGAATTACTAAGTTGTAAAATCTACAAGCCAAGGTTCATTGGAAAAAACAATGATATTATGTTGCTTTTGCATGTTTTGTGTCATGTTAAAAGTGAAATCTCCAGTGAGTGGTGCTAAAAGCATGTTCAGGTTTATCTGAAACAGATCTGGCAATGTTTTATTACAATGGTTGTTGTACATATTCTGAAATTAAATGTGTGCTGAATGGTGCTAAAAGGTTAATGCTCTGTCGCATTTGAAAATAATGAACCATCTACATTAAACCTAACCGATAGTGTCAACAAAAGCAAACCTGAGATAAAAACACATTTGCTGATGCAACCATGCCATTTTAGCTGGCTTCTACAAGTCTTTGAGCTCTTTTATCGTGATTTGTGTTTCACAGGACTCGTACCTGAGTGCTCTGTATCACAAGTCTAATGCTGTACAGGGTGCGCTAACAAGCAAGTTTACTACATCAGAAAAGCCATACATATGGAGCTGTTTGTGATTAGGGCTGTCACAAATTATTATTTTGGTAACAGAGTAATCAGTCGATTATTCTGATGATTAATCGAGTAATCAGATAATTATAATACATTATTTGTGGTAATAAAAATAAACCTAAGTGAACGATAGCCTTTAAAATTACTTAAAATACATAGACAATAGCAATGAGGCCAAAATAGTCAGTTCAAATAAAGTATCAAAGGCAAGCAATCATATGATTTTATTGAGCAAAACTGTTCAAATACATAGGGCCAGATTTACTAACAGCTTGCACCATTGCAAACCGTCTTTAGGTATTAAAATAGTACTGTCAGGATTTGCTAAAGACATGCAGTGAAGAATTAGCGCTGAAAAGGCGTGGACACAGTTATTTTTGCGCCTGATCTTATTGAATATGCATTTGTAGGAGTTTCAAGTTCAGACACAAAATGTTTGCGTTCGTCAAATTACTGGTATTTGCGCCATTATTTAACGCCCCAAAAAAGCATGTATTAAAGCAGGCGCAAATTTGCGCTGCCCTTGGTAGATTGCGCTGGTAATTATGGAAATGATCTGGCTGCGTCTGTGTTCTTTAATGTGCGTATTGTCAGTAAATCACACGCAGAATTTTCCCCTCCCATCTTCACTTTTATGGAATTGCGCTCTAATGCTAATGTGCCCTGTTTAGTAAATCTAGCTCACAGTGTTTTGAAAACAGTAGAGTTACTGTACATTGAGTATTATAACTAACGCCTGCAGAGGGCGCCAACAGCCTGACGATTGTTTTTACACTTTACTGGTTGATCTAATCCTTGTTTAAAATTGACTGAACAACATTTAATTCAAATGTCCATTTTTAATATTTGGCCATTTCTTTATGACACAAATGCTACAACCACTGTTATTTCTTAAATATGTGGACACCAAAAAGTGTAAATTTATGTATGTACGCACATATGTAACCTACACACATGTAAATAATTAAAGCTCATATATTAAACCTGCATTGCATATATTTATTTAATTGAATCGTAACATTTGTGAATTAACAATAGCATTATGCTTTATTATGATTTTTAAATGAGTTTAACCCTTTAAGCCCTGAGCAAAAAAACATTCATAACCATATTACTCCGCAACCACTAAATGTAATACATAAATTAGGTATCATTTTAAAGCTTAGAATCTCAGCTTTTTAATGAACATTTTGGTCAGCTCTTAGCGAGTGCTGAGCAGTCCCTCTAAACCTGACTGTACCGCCGGCGGGACGCCCCCTAGCTGTGCAAAAATTAATAATCATATTTTCAATACTACAGCCTTGATCAATGCAATATAGGTGTCATTTGTCAAAGCTTAGAAGTCTGAAATTTACAATGCATGTAGCCAAATATACAAACTCCTAAGTAGTGCTGAGTTATTTGCTGATAAACTGGAGAAAAATTTTGTATAATTTTTGAAATATTATTTTTGTACTATGTAATATGTCAAAAACATCATAAAGCTCAGATAGTCGTGTTATATGCCGTTTGAAAGCTCTCACGGAGTAGACTGCAACGAGTATAACTGTTTTGGGCTTTCACTAAACTTTTTTTTTTTTTTTTTTAAGTTTTTGTATGTGAAGCCTGCAAGACCCATATGTAAATAATAAACCGATGCAGCATTTACGTCACGTTTTGGCTCGTAACTTCATGAAACATACTCCGATTGTAGAACATTTGAACATCATTATCTACAGCAGATTATCACGATTAAAATGAGTCCAACATCAATATAATCCAATAAATCAATCATGAGATATTGCTCACGCAATTACGACACATAAAACCCCACAGGCGCACAGATGCTAACTAAAACTAAAATGTAGCTATCACGTGGAATTTTCGCTTATAACGTCAGGAAACATGTATAGATTGTAGAAAATGGCACATCATTAATTACAGTGGATGCTTGGATGAGTCCAAGATCAACATAATCCCACGCTTCGATCATGAGTTCCTCCACGTGAAAAATGATTTTAAAAATGCCTAGTAAGGGGCGACAAGGGCTAAACAAAAAAGGCTACCTTGGTTCCAAATGCTGTAACTTTTGATTTCTTTACGCAATCACCACAAAATTTGATCCAGATACAGCTCACATATAGAGGAACATCACCAAAAATAATTGTCCTCCTACCTTATTTCCTTCCTGAGTTACTGCATGTCAAATAAGAAAGATATGTAAAATTTCCCTTGAGCAAACTTTTATTTTTTGTCTTTTATCAGCAGTTTCTCAGCATGAGAATGTTCAAATTTAATTATTATTTTTTTATTTAAAAATGTAAAACGTTTTATTTCAAACAATACCAACATTTTGACTTTCCTTGCTAGAGATATGGAGCATAGCGGTAGTTCTGGCAGGCCATGTTAGTCAAGCTCGCATCAGCTGACACTCAGCTGATCCACGTCTACCTATAGGATCACGACACCAATCATAATTCCCTTCATAAGGTCCCTTCAGTCATTATTCAGCAGCTATCGCTTCGCTCAGGAACTAATCACCCACCTCCATCCCCAGCTCCTCCTCTCGTCCAGTCAGGACTTGGCAGTGAATATATCATTGAGTCAGACCACTGAATCATGTTGTTAAAATAATCACGTAGAACATTAATGGTATCTGCTACATTTATCATTGATGTTGGTTCTGTTCTGTTACCCTAGGGGGGGTATTCTGCTCTCCCTGCTCCTATCCATGCTAGGCTGCGTGGATGGGCAGGGAGTGTTTGCCCAGAACAGAACCATTCCCCCAACCTAAAATGTATGCTAATCGTAAGTTATATTGACGATAGTGGTCCTGACAGAATTGGAGTTATGAGTCATTATTTTTGTGCATGTCACTAAGAAAACAAACAAACAAAAATAAAAATAAAAATGCCTACCTTTGTTCCAAATGCTGTAACTTTTGATTTCTCTATGCAATCACCACAAAATTTGATCCTGATACAGGTCACATATAGAAGAATGATCCCCCTACCTTATTTCCTTCATGAGATATTGCATGTCAAATTAGAAAGATATGTAAATTTTCCCTTGAACACATTTTTTTTTTTTTTTTTTTTTTGCTGTTTATTCTCAGCATGAGAATGTCCAAATTTAAATTTTTTAAAAGTTTCCTTTCAAACGATACCAACCTTTGACTCTCTTTGCTATAGTTTTGGAGTTACGAGTTTTTACTTTTTTGTATGTCACTCAGAAAGAAAACTCTGAAAATGCCTTCAGGGCTGAAAGGGTTAATATATCATGCAGTCTTGGAAAATGGTCTGATAATGCACTTCATGGATTCTCATCCGTGGAATGCGCCATCGAAATGCAATCGAAGATTTTTTTTTAAATCGAGTACTTGAATTGAATCGAGGAATTGTGACAGCCCTAGGTGCGATACAAACGTCAAAATGTTCTAGTTTACAAATCATGCACTATGGTAAACGTGTTTTAAAGTCATACAACTGCACAAAAATAAGCCTTTATTAATCAACAATCTGCCCCTGTAATCATTTGTGTGAAAAGGAATAAAAGTGTATGTTGTTTTACTGCCAATAGTGATCATTTCAGCTGGAAACTGCAGTGAATTGCATGTATAGGTTTTTTGTTTATAGTTTTGCATAAATGTAGGTAGAAGCATATTTTCACATGAAAATCCATCAACTGTAAACAATTATGGTGTAAATAAATGAAGTATAGCTAAGCCCTTTTAGGCTGCAGAACACATCCTTCTTCACATCTGTCCCTCCAGCCCCGTTATTAAGTTAATCAACTTACTGGCAATCACAGAGGCACATCTGAAGTGCACTACAGTACTTCCGCTGCACATGTTGAGGGCTACATGTTAGAGGCTCTCCTTGATCTCACCAGTCCACTGATTAAAAAAACTATACTGTCATCTGAATTCTTAATGTGACTTATCCTATGTGTTTAAATGCTGTGTCACTGTTCATCAAGTTCACTTGAGCTTTGGCACATTCATCAGTCAATTCATTGATTTTTGTTTTTAAATATGTATAAATAGATAAAGATACATATTATATCAATCCATATGAAGCGTTCAGTTATGGTCAGTACAGGTGGTTTAAAAACTTCAAGACATGAAATGATACATTTGTGTTCAGAGCAAATATCTGATTCATTTAAAAAATGATGCTATTTTTAAAACAAATGGATAGTGGGACAGGTTTTATCCCGTGAATCAAGAATCAGCGAGTTGTTTTTCTCCTGCTGCTCTAAATCTGTGGTTCTCAATGGGTAGGTTGTGACCAAAAATTGGGTCACAGATCTGTTCTGATAGCTAACCTAAATACACATAATTCTCTACTATCCATATAATCATGCATGGTTAGGATAGGATTTTTCATGTTCAAGTTTCTCATGTTGATATTGATTTACCATTTGTAAATAAATTACTATCCATTTGATTTTAAAGAGTTTTCAGTTGACCGTAGCCATTGACTTCCAGAGTATGGAATAAAATACTATGGAAGTCAATGGCTACCATCAACAGTTCGGTTACCAAATATCTTCTTTTGTGTTCAACAGAAGAAAAGAAACTCATACAAGTTTCGAACAAATGAGGCTGAGTAAATGATGACAGAATTTTCATTTTTGGTTGAACTATCTCTTCAAGGACAATTTTATTTATTTTGGAACAAGTACTGTGTTACAGACCATCCAATGTACTATTATTAATCTGGGTCCTAAAGAACTCATTTATAGGATCTCCCTGCATCACAGCCTACTGATGGAGAAAATTAAAAAGACCAGGAGGCCTACAATGAGGACAAGGTAGGGCAGCTGAAAAAAGAAGCAGAAATAGTGTGGGGAGAAGAAAAGGTCATGGGTGATGAAAAGACCTTCAAAGTGAGAAGAAATGGATGAAGCATTGACAGTACCAATCTCCCACAATTCCCAACTCTAGATATCTCACCAGACCTGCTCTCACTGACATCAACACATCCCTGACATATCCCTTTGGCTTCTTCCATCAGATTTTAACAGAGAGCCTCCTCTGATGTGAAGAGCTGTGGACTGGTTTCAGCCCAAGACCTCCATCACCGGAGCTGGTGTTTATCCTATAGAGACAATGTTTCATTTTCTTTCACTGCGATTGAAGAAAGTATTTCAAAAAGCTTTCAAGAACCCAAAAGGTTAGCTACGCTTCAAGAGCTCCACTTAGTCTCTTTCTCTATTTTTAAAGGTCAAATTGCTAAATCATGCTGAAATGTCTCCTCGGACGTGAATAACAACTCATGGTCGCAAACTTGAAAAGGGTGAGCTTGTCTTCCTTATTCTTAATGTAATTTAAAACAGAAGTAAAGTTTTATGATTGAGTTATGAATTTTTTAAAATCAATAGGAAATATTTAAATTCTGCACGTTTCTATGATATAATAAAGCAAAATTGTAGTAAAATAAATTCTCAAATGAATGCTGATTTATAAATTTACTTTTACACTTTAATTTGATTATTATGTTAAAAATCGTTTATTATGATATGCTTGATGAAGGTCATGGACTGAAACGTTGTGAGTGAATACATATATATTTTGATACATTTGCAAGTGCGGATAGTGTGCAAGATTTATTCTTTTTGTTTTGAAATTGGACCTGTTTTTTGGTCATTTTTCCTCCGCACCTATTAATTACCTACAGGTGTGCAAGGGTAATTGTTGACTGAAAATATGGTTTATTAGAAATTATTTATTAAGAAAATGCAAAAGATCTTTTCATAACTCTTTTTATTTAGTATTTAATTTTTATGTGAATATACAATATGATATAAAATAGAATTGTACAAAAAAAATCTCAAATTCATAAAGATTTTTATGCCTAACTTTTCACTTAGATTATTGTTAAAAATGATTACAAATTGCATATTAGGAAAAAAAAACCTAGACTTTTTCAGGCATTTTATTTGGTATTTATTTTTATTTATATTAATATTATTTTTTTCTTTAATTTGGGATTTCAATTTGCATACTAGGATGAAAATGATGCAAAACCAATTTACTGATTACGTGTGGCAGCGATCCAGTGTTTTCAAAGCAGTGTAATCACAAAATATCTTTAAATATCTTAGTCCCAGATCTGGCATCCAGCTGTGTGACACATTTATAGGTGGGCCATTATTCAGAAAGAAATGTGAGTGAGGTCGGAGCATCTTACACATGTGACACTTTTGTTGTTGTTTATGCAGGTAATTATGTATTTGTGCCATTCCTGTTGACCTGGACAGCATGGCACTTTCTGAAAAGCATAATCACAAAATCCACTCAAAAAGAACATTGTGTCTGTGTGCACATTTTGTGTGTTCAGGAAAGAGCACAGAAAGAACAAAATGTTTCTAACACACACACACACACACACACACACACACACACACACACACAGTAAGCTTGAAAACCCACTGCCATCTGACTATTAATAGAGAAAGTGAGAGAGAGTGTGTGTGACAGCTCATCCCTCACCATTCAACTGTATAATGATTATGAATTAATGAATTCTCCAGTTTTCTTTGAGAAAAGGAATAGTTTTCATTTATGAAAGTGTCTTTCAAGCAATGTTCACACTCATACTTTATGAATATCATCAAAGGCCAGGTATGAAATGGAAATGAAAGTGTGATTGGCTCATAGCCACTAAAACATCAAAGGATGGCCTGAGTGAATACTAACCAGCCTGCAGATGGGGGACACAGTTGACAGAGAAATACAAATACTTGGAGTTGCATCAGAAAAAAATTGTTTACAGCAGCACGGGCCACAAAGGATTCATGTTTGCTTACATTAAAGGTCGAACGAAATGAGATTCAACTCATTAGCAATATCTGATGCAGAAGTAGAAAATCTTTCTCTGGGGTTTTAATGCAGAACACAATTTTATTCAATGTCATGGCTACATAATAACACGCATAAGCCAGACATCACTGGCTGTGACATTTATTAATGCAGCACGTTCTGAAAGGCAGGTAGAAAGAGCAGATGTGTCACCAATTAACCAGATGAGGCCATATCAGTGCAGAATTACAGATTCTTCGGAAAAATAGACTTATTTGTGTTTCTAAATGAGGCAAGACTAAATAGGCGAGATCAATGTTCCCCATTCAACATCATTATAACAAATAGCTACTTTCCCAGAAGCTCTTAGAATGTGAAGTTCATCTTACCATACTGGTAATGCATGTTTGTTGGATTTACACTAAATTCTGTTGAATTAGACTTGGCATTTGTTTAATGGGATTTTCTAGAAACTACTCATGTTCAACATTAGGATGTGAGAAGCACGAGGAGGAAGTTAAAGGGTTAGTTTACCTACAATGAAAAGCCTGGCTTTACTCATTCTGATGTATGGAAGCCCATTTCCACCACGGAATAAAAAATAAAAAGGTAATTGTGACTTTATATCTCACAATTCTGACATTTTTCTCAGAATTATGTCGTGTACTCCAGCAACTGCGAGTTACAAAGTCAGAACTGTGGGATATAAACGTGCAGTTATGACTATTTTTCATTGCAATTCTAACTTTTTTTCTTGCAATTCTGATTTTTCTCAGTAACAAAGTCAGAATTGCAGGATACAAACTTGTGATTATGACTTTTTTTCCTTGCAATTCTGACTTCTTTTGTCATAATTGTGAGATATAAACTCGCAAGAGCTATGAAGTCCAATTCTGTGTAAAAAAATATTTGTATCTCACAATTCTAACTTTAACTTGCAATTGCTTAGTAACTCGTTCCCTCATTTCAATCGTGCACACAATTTAATAATAATAATACACATATATATATATATATATATATATAGAAATGGTGTGCACTATTTACCTAAAATGAGGGAACGAGTTAATAAGCTGTCCACACAATTTAGTAAAACAGTAATAAAAACGGTAATAAAAAGGTAATTGTGAATTTTTATCTCGCAATTCTCTGATTTTTTCTCAGAATTATGTGATTGCAAGTTACAACGTCAGAATTGTGGGATATAAACACACAATTGTGAGAAAAAAAACAGAATTGCGAGATATAAATGTGCAGTTATGACTTTTTTCCTTGCAATTCTACCTTTTTTTTCTTGCAATTCTGACTTTTCTCATAATTGTGAGCTATAAACTCACAATTGTGAGTTACAAGTCAGAATTGCAAGATATAAGCTTGATTATGCGTGATTAAACTTGATTAGACGTGATTATGGCTTTTCCCCTTGCAATTCTGACTTCTTTTCTCATAATTGTGAGATATAAACTCCCAATTTCGAGTTATAAAGTCCAATTCTGAGTGAAAAAAGTTTATATTTCACAATTCTGACTTTAACTCTCAACTGTTCATAATTATATAATCAACTATATACTGTATATAAACCCACAATTCTGAGAAAAAAGTCTGAATTGCGATATATAAACTCAAAATTCTGATTAAAAACGTTAGAATTGTGAGTTTATATCTTGCAATTCTGTCTTTCTACCACACAATTGAGACTTTATATCATGCAATTCAGAGAAAAAAGTCAGATGTAAACTCACAACTGTAAGAAAAAAGTGTGGATACATTTAGCAGAATGTCTAGGTTGTGCTCTAAAAATGAGTGGTAATATATACTGTGAAGTATGGAGCCCCGGACATGACATGCAGGAAAAAATGTTAAATTGTGCGCACAATATAATAATTCCTTCCCTCGTTTTACTAAACCACACGCATGACGTTACTAAATCGTGGCCACGTTAAAGTTGAATCAAATCAAGTGAATGAATTATTATATTGTGTGCATGATTTACTTAAAACGAGGGAACGAGTTAGTAAGTTGTGCGCATGATTTAGTCAAATGAGGGAACGAATTATGTTGTGCGAGTGATTTACTATTTTTTCCCCCGTATGTCATGTGCGGGGCTTTGTAGTGAAGCTCCAAAAGCATCATAAAAGTAGTTCATTTGACTTGTGCACTAAATTCCAAATCATTGCTGAAAAACTTTCAGATCTCATTCTCATTTGTGCACATTTAAATCTAGTGCTTCAAGATCATGTTCCTCAAACAAAACTATCATATGACTTCAGCAACATAATACAGCACACAAGTCACACGGACTACTTTTATGGTGTTTTTAGTGCACTTTCTTTGAATGGAAAAGAGCAGTGTGCGCATTAATCTCTGCTAAATATCTACCTTTGTGTTTCACAGAAGAAATAAAGTCAGGTCCTCTATATTTAGTGCTCTCTCTCGGCTCTCTGTTCTCCTGAATGTCCCTCTCTATATGTACCTCTGAGCCTTTGATGTCCTCCAAAATATCTATCCACCCTTTCACTCTTCAGTTCTCATTTTATTCATTTATTCTACACTTAAATCCCTACTTTAATGAGACTCACACCCGTACAGGATCCATGTCTAGATACAGCTAGAGTGCTTATATTTGAATCTTCAGTTTTTCAAAGATGAAAGCTTTGTAGAAACAATGGTCAGTCCAGCTCTCTCTTTAATATTAATGAATTCCCCGTTGCTGCTTAACAAGCTGGAATCAAAGCCAAAAGACCAAAGAGGAGAGAAAAATAACACCACGACCCTTAAAATAAGCATCCCTGGTGATATGGCCAGCAAACAGATCTACGGTTTTAAAGTATGCATCCACCTACTGTAAAAAAGTGACTGTGCACATCCAAAAACACATACATCCTTCTCCTTCTAAACACAAGTTCTCAAAAAGGACAGGTGACTCATACACAATCACTCTGCGTCAGTTGCCGGTTAAGAGGTTAAGTGAGCTCCTCAAGGGCAAAAAGGCTATTAACTTATTATATCAAATGTTTACAAAAAGTAATTTCATAAAAAAAAGTCTAATATGTGATTCTGCTGCATCACATACACCCAGTCACGTCAGCAGCAGTTAATGAAGTTCGGAAAATCAGCTGTCTCATTACAGGGTGACTGAAGAACACCAGCCTTGCCTGGGGAAATGGAACACTGAGTGACATCACAATGACTTCAAAGCTCTTCGACCAATCGCGGTGAATCTTGTCAGTGCACAAACCAATCACGCGGCAGCATCCTTTCTGGCTGCATTGAGGGAGATGTAAATGAGCAGTATGACGTCATAGGACACAGGTTTAGACGCAAGCTTTAACTAAGGTTGAGGGAAGGACAGGACACCATGCAGAAAGATGCATCTTCTTCACACTTGAGAGTAGACACTAGACAAGGCTGGCATCAAAACACAATCGAGATGCAACCACACACAATTTCATAACTTCATGAGTGCCACCTGTTGTCCAGTGAATATGCATTGAGAGGCAGCTCTTATGTGGATCTCTGTTCTGGATCCAGCAAAGCTTTGGTGTTACTGTATTTAGGTCAGAAGCCCTAATTGTGTCTAGCTGTGCTACTCACATTCAGGCTTTGTTCCCATTAGTGTATTAACTCTGATGTGCGTCTACAGCCAATAAACAACAAATCTGTGGCTAATACCCTCACCCTTTCCCTAAGGGAATTTAGGCATGAGCTGCAAAATACATAATTAGATTTTTTGTTTGTTTCTTTGAGTTACATTTTTAGTTGTTTTTTTTTTAGCAATTTTTTTTATATGTCTATATAGTATTCAATAATTTTATTTATTAGTTTTAGTTTATGCAATTTTGGTTATTTTAATACTTCAGCTTAAATAAACAGAAATGAGAAATGTTGCTAGCTGAAAAAAATGTTTACGTTTTTTTAAAATATTTTATTTTAATTAAATTTATTATAAAGTAAATATTATAACTATTATAGTTATAACTCATTATAGTTAACTATTTGACATATATAATAAAGATTTACTTGAGAGGCAACATTGCACAAGATATTTAGACATTTTCTAACAATATATCTTGAATATTACACAAAAATTGTATTATTAAAAACAAGTGTATTATTAAAACTTACTGCTAAAACAAGTTACATTTACTTTATAATATTAATAATTATAATAACAACAACAATTTACTTATAATAAATTATAAAATATATATTTTGGATATATCTCATTGCAAAAGTTTCTATGCATAAAACTAATAACATTTAGAAAGTATTATTCTTACAAAGAAGAAAAACCATCATTCAGAAATAAAAATATTTGAAAGATATTGTCTGTGAAAACATTTTTGGCAAGCAAGTCATTTTTATTATTTATTTGTTTTATAAATGTTTGTTGTTTTAAGTATAGATTTTTCCTGTAAAACAAGAAATATATTGATTAAAGTTTTTTTTTTTTGGAACTGATCCAGATTGGACCATCATCACACCACAATGCACCTGACTAGAGGTTGAAATAAAGCTTGCATCACACATCACAGAAAGCCTCAGTGTCCCATAGTGGTTTGTTATAAAACAAAATGCATGCAAGGAGGTCAATGCTGCATACTTGCAATATGAATCAAAAAGGTGACAGACAGACTGAGAATGATTTTTGCCGTGTTGGTGCAGCAATACACCGCAGATACCGCAGATTCCCATATCTAACTGCAAGACAAACACTGATGCTGCGATCTTTACCTCTTAACACACACACACACTCAGAGCGCCTCTTCTCTTCTCCTATCTGTTGCCACAGCAACGCAGCACTCTCCACATCTCACCGATAGCACATGAGCTCCTACAGATCTTTGACAGACACACGATTATGATCCTTTATTCACACCAACACGACTCTGCTCTCACCTCACAGTTCTGTCCTGTGAAGCCCTGTCCGCAGATGCAGGTATAAGCCCAGAAGTCAGCCTGCATCTGTGTGCTCGGACTCTCCTCCATCTCTCCCACCCGACTACAGACGCCTCCGTTCAGACAGGGTCTGCCCTCGCAGGGGTCCGGCGGCGCACTGGGGGCCTCGGTAGGGCCGGGGCCGGATGTCAGAGGGGTCCCGAGTCCATCCCTCACCCCGAGGATGAGGAGGAGAGGAAGTATGTAGCGCTGCATGAGAGCGGTGCGGATTTGGTTCTCTTTGCTCCTTCTCTGCATATGCTGCTGTGGAGAGCAGATCAATGGATTACAGTCGTTTGCTTGCAGCTGTGTGTGTGAGAGACAGAGAGAGGCGGTTTGCTGGACTGGAAGGTCTGAGCGTGTTTGAGGATGAGAGAGAGAGGAGCGGAGGGGAGTGACGGCAGGTGACGACACATGCTCCTCCTCTCAGTGTATTTCAGTGTGTTTCTGCTGTGTCAGTGGAGTTGAAGCTCGCAACTACAGTCAGACACCTACACAATACAGAGACTCATCACTGAGAGTTTCTTGTTGGATGCACATAATTATTTCCATTTCATGGCTGATAACCGATAAATGGCACATATTAAAATCCTACATTATTTTGTTGGTAACACTTCAGTGTAGATTAGTGAATACATATTCACTGTTAACTAAGAGTTTTCCCTCATTTTCTGCTCATTGATAGTAAGATTTACTGAACAGGACAAATAGGGTTAGAGAGCAATTCCATAAAGCTATAACAAATAACAAATGCTATAACAAATGAATATTCATTTAGAGATTTGCTAAAAATTACATTAATCAGTATTAATACATAATCAGTGTTCCTGAAGATTAAGGTGAATGTTAGATAACTGCAAAGATAATTGAAATGTAAAAATATGTGGTAAAAATGAGTAAGCACGAGTAAATATTTACCAGTGTTATTTTAGTATTATTACAGTATTTTTCAGTATTAAACTAGCTTTTATTTTCATATTTTCAGGTTTCATTTTAAATTTCAGTAATTTTGTCACATGCTTTTGTCATTATTATTACTATTATTTTTTTTAAATATTAAAATTTTGCTTTATTTCAGTTTTAATAATTGTAGTACATGAACTTATTTATTTATTTATTTATTCAGTTAGTTGCCAGGGCAATACAATTTCTAATTTTCATTTAAAGATAAGCTTTTCCATCTAAAATGCAATATGTTTGGTTTGTTGAGGAGATGGCTGCTATTACTACACTAATTGATCAGACTCGGTTGGATGCATGGTTTCCACCTGGTGGATAAAAAAATGAGCGAAAAACATTCCAGCAAAAAAGCGATCAGAATCATATTTTGAGGTCAGGCTTATTTGACACCCTAATAACCACCCTGAGCACCCTATATGTGCATAGCAGCGCACTAGAAGTGATTCAGAACATCACAGCAACTGCATGGCAACGTCTTGGCAAGAATTTCATTTCTATCAGTAAGCAGCTTATTATTTATCTCCGCAGCCTCCAGCAGAAATCTACAGAACATCCTGTACATTCTTCAGGCAAATCATCATCCAACATACTTCGCCCTTTCAACAGTCCAATTACAGTAAAATCATACTGATGTGCTACCCGAGGACCTTTCTAAGCAACCTTCTCACTGAGCAGCAGTTTCTACATCCATAAAAGGATGAAGTGTAAGTCTTTTGTGGAGTTGTGTTTTATGATGGCAGACGCCCTCACTGCGCTCCTCTTCAACTGCTCCTCCTGCTGGTTACCATGACAACCACACAGGCAGTCACAATGCTGTAGCTGCTGCTGTGCAACACATTTACCATCACAACTCACAAACACCCTTGTACTAATAGAGGGTTTCGAGAGGGATTTCGAGTTTTGTTGTTGTACAAATGAACCATACAATGGTGCATTTAAAAAAGTGGTAATACTTTATTTTAGGGACCAGTTCTCACTATAATCTAATTGCTTATTAGCATGTATAGTACTAACATATTAGCTGTTTATTAGTACTTACAAAGCACATATTAATGCCTTATTCTGCATGACTATATTTTAGATTGCTTAATCCAGCCCGTACCTAAACTTAACAACTAGCTAACTATTAACGAACAGCAAATTAATAGCAAATTAATAGTTTATTGAGCCAGAAGTCATAGTTAATAGTTCGTTAATAGTGAGAATTGGTATTAGAAACATACATTTTAGACAAATTTTGTCTTTTTAGACATGTTTTGTCTATTTAGTTTTGTCTACATTTCTCAATTAGAATCAAATTCAAGGGCCGAAATTCATTTTTGTATAACATAGCATGTAACTTCTTTATATATTTATATAAATTATAAGTTAAATGATTTCTGGAAAGAAATTTTTTTTTTAATTTTTTTTTTTTTGGATGAAGTGTCCCTTTAAAACATTGTATTTATACCTATATGCAGGAGCAATATATAGACAATGGGGCCTCCTCCTGGTCGCAGACGGCAGGACACCATGATTTGTTTCCAATCCAGGGAACATTATGAAAGTATACCATCCAAAAACCAGCTTTATTTCACAACTTCTTCCAAATAAAAAGAAAAGCGACACACAAGAGCCAAGAGCGAGTTAGAAGGCCCTTCAGAGAGGAAGTGATTTATTTTATTTATCTTCTGCAGCAGGTTGAAGACTATTTTGGGAGCGATTGTGACAGATGGAAAGATGGCTGGCCTTCATATGCAGCAATCAGTGGCTTCTTGTGCAAAATATTTTCTTAACATCAGACTGATGGAGTAATTTGGCAACTTCTGATGGACTTCACTAATCATCCAGTTTCTCCGTCAGCTCAAACGTTTTCCAAATAACGGCTGAAATGACAAATTATAAATGGCAGAATATGGCACAGCCAAACACACACAAGAACAAAACCTCTTTCAACCGTATGAAAATATCTCAGATGTTTTTCCACATCTGTGTGTCACTATGAATAGGAAACATATTTGTACTGTGACGATACTGCATTAATATGTTCATGTAATTTCATCAGATATGTTGCCGAAGGCCTGCCAAGGCTTAGGTTAGGATTTTTTTTTTTTTTTTTAATTTGAAAGAAATAAATTCTTTTATTCAAGAAAGACGAATGAAACAATAAAGGTGAAAGTAAAGATATTTATAAGGTTTCTTCTATTTTAAATAACTGATGTTCTTTTAAACTTCTTCTTAGTCTTTTTATTTGGCTACCCAATTTGTACGTATTTTACGAGGTGGCTAATTTGTACGAATTCGTACAACCTCACTCGTACAATTTTGGATGATTTCTGTGACGGTTAAGTTTAGGGGTGGGGTTTGGTGTGGTCCTTCGTTACAAATTCCTATGAATTTGCCACCTCGTAAAATACGTACAATTTTTCACAAATCGTACAAGTGAGGTCGTACGAATTAGACAGGATCCTTCAGAAATCATCCTAATATGCTAATTTGATGCTACATGCAATATATATAAGACTGGAAGTAATGATACTGGAAATTCAGCTTTACCTTCATTTTAAAATATTATATTACACTATATTAAAACAGAAAACGTCATCATTATAATTTATAAAACATCATTATAAATTATAATAATATTTCACAGTGTTACTATTTTTAATGCATTTTTGATCAAATAATTGTAGCCATGGTGAGCATAATAGACTATTCAAAAACATGAAAATATATTCACTCCAAACTTTTAAATAGTAGTCTAAGTATGCAAGAAAAAACAGCTACGAAACCAGAATGAAGTGATTCTTTACATGCGATTTATATTTCAACCAAAAGAAAAGCTCCTGAAAAATTAAGTATTATAATTTACAGTGACTGCAGTTACAAACCTCTGCACCTGCAAAACTATGTCTAAAATCGAGCCTGCTCATTGTAGTGTCAAAACTGAATTCCGCTTAAATTTGCACCTGCTGCTATTTTAGTTTCATACTGCATGTAAAAAAACATTTTGTAAAGGAAGTGGCATAGCATTTCTGATTAAAAGCAAGATTGGCTGTTTGTTTACTGCTTACTGCTTCACAATTCGCTAAAAAATGATAACCTCATAAAAATAGAAATGCAATTTAAAATCAGACAGACAGATAGATAGATATATTTTTGTGTAGGTTATTGAACCAGGTGAAGGTGTGGTGTCTTAAAATGCTGCTAGGTCAGTTAAGAAGTGTTTGTTTTGGATTAGTGCACATCGCCACTCATCTCATCAGTTTAAGTGTAGGAACAAATGCCTGATCTCAGGCTATATATATATCCAGCCCCTCCCTATACTACATGCAACTTAATTCCCAGAATTGTCCAGATTTGGTGAGATGGACATTTCGATTTAATAAAAAGCACAGAGAGTGCAATGCATGTTTAAGAAAGCCAATTCTGAACTTAAAGGCAGCGTTAGGCTGATATTAGATCCATGCACACTAGTAAGTGCACACCTGGCACGTGTGCCAGACCGGTTGAGTCCACTCACTGCTCTGACGTCACTGGCCCTGCCGTACTAATCGACAGAGACACTAATCCAGCTCTTCTATAAAGCCTTTCTCCTCTGCTTGGGAGGGAGAGAGAGAGAGAGAGAGAGAGAGAGAGAAAGAGAGAGAGGAGTTTAGGATAAAGACAGTAAGGCAAGTGAAAAAAATCATTGAAGGAAATGACCGCTTGACGTTCTGTGACATTTCAGTGCTTGACTGGAGTATCAACTTGAAGTATTTTTCCTATTGCGTCTACCATTAACCCAGAGCTACAGGCCTTCGCTCTGTACTCTCAGGCATCGCACTGGAAGGACAGTGTTCCCCGATGGGGCCTGTGGAGGGGCAGTGCTGTGGGAGCTGCCCCTCTCTGCCCCCTATTATCATACCCGGCATGGGCAGCGTGGAGCTCTGCACCACCCAAGAGGATGGATGCCTTCCCACAGATGGGTAGGACCCCATACAAATTCTGTGTGCCTGTTTTTGTGCAAGACTGAACAGATGGCTTGTGCTTAAAATATGTAACAGGGGACTAACAGTTACGTATAACGTTAATGCCTTTTTGGCCTAAGATGTGGCAGGTACGGCGGGGTTATAACTTAATTGCATGCATGCAAACAGATGATGCTTTTGCTTTTCACTGTAATAATAATGTCAGCAATTTTAAAGGAAAAAGAATTAAAAATAAAATTATATAATAAAATTATATAATCATATTATCGCACAGCTATTTATATAGTTTACTATATATGTCTAACTTTATCCGCATACATGTAAAAATATGAAATATTGCACATCTCAAATGCTTGATTGCTTGTATCGTTACATACAGTCTGGTAAATGTGACTATAAGGCCTGAAGATATTACGATATTATAAACATTGACATGATTTTCTGTAAAGCTGCTTTTAAACAATATGCATAGTGAAAAGCGCTATACAGTTAAATAAGACTTGAATGATTCTCTAATTTTCCATTCTTGGTAGGTGAGTTTGGAAAACATTTCAGGTTTCATTCATTATCACAGTTCACATTGATTATTTATTTATGCATTTATTTATTTATTTATTTATTTATTTATGTTTGCACCTTTGTCCAAAACAACTTATGGTATATTCAAAGTGCTTACGTTGCATTCATCAAACCATAATATTGGTTATAGTTATGTATGGTCATGCAAAATGTGCCTCCAAATGATGAGTGTGCATTAGGTAATGGCCGAAAGGTGTGTTAAAGACCAGCTGCTGCATAAGAGACTGTGTGTCCTCAATCTGTGTCCTAACCTGTCAACAGCACGCGTAGCTGCTGCCTCGTGCCGGAGCCAGATCTGCTCTGTTAGCTTGTTAATGACTTACCACAGACAGCAGGAGGGGCAGGCGGGATTACACCGCTAACTGCTAGGCAGCTGTCGTCAGAGAGACCTGAGCAGAGATGTGACATCCATTGGGTGTGTGTGAAATTTTGCAAATGGGGAAGTATTGATGAAGTTCCTATTTTGGTGAACTGACTGAAAGAACAGAATAATGTATTTAAAAAAAGCTGTCATTTAAATTCAAAATCAATATTTCACATGCATACATGCATTTATTTGGTAAGCAGGCATATAATTTACAGGACAATGGTCAGTCAGCTGGTCATTAAAAAACATTATTTCTATTATTATTATTACTATTTAATATGGTGAAAATGTGATTTTGATTGATAGGGTGATGTGCAAACCAAAAGCAGGTTGCGGCTTTTCAGAGAGAGCTGACTTTCATTTCACTATACTTTCCTGTTTCAGATGGCTTAAGCTGACACACACACACACACACACACACACACACACACACACATTGCACAAGCATACACTGTGGAAGTCAAAAAGAGGATTTTGTTTATCAGACAGGTCTTCAGGCCTCCTTAATCCCTGTCCAGAGAATATAAACAGATTTGAAACAGGCAAGACAAAGAAATGAAGAAACATCCTTTTTTATAAATATGGATGGAATAGCCCATACTAAAACTAGATTCAATAATGACTTAATAATGATTATTTTCTGTGTGTTACAGTATATGATAAATTGTAAACTGATTGAAATATATATATATATATATATATATATACACATACACATTTTTTGCAGTAATATTACAATACAATATTGATTCTTAAATCCCAATGTTTTATTTTCAAATCCATAAACAAAACTTCACTAAACAGTATTTGTAGAGCGTCTCCAATCCAATAATTGAAATTAGCCTTGAGTTTTGTTACTTTTTATGCCAAGTAAAGTCTCAGCTTTTAAATTCTGTCAACAGAATTTAAGCAACAAATACAGTTTCAGTGTTCTTTAATGTGGTGTGACAGATCGCTGTTACCTCAGTTCAAAAGACAGGTAAACCAATCATCTCTTCCTCTTTACAACTCGTTTAAAGCACGAAATAAACATGAATGAACATCAGAAAGCATTTTGAAAGTAACAGCACAAATTGCTGAAATGTAATGTGCCTCATGTAATTGCCCAATCAGTGTTTCAACCCCAGAAAGACGTCAGTAAAACAGCTTGTAAACAATCTGTCATGTAGAATTTTGCTAAATATATGCACTATATTACAGATTCATTATAGGTTTACTTAATCTGTTAGTGATGTCATCATTATTTTACGTATTTCTGAATGAATCTGCCACAAAAATGTTTTTTTATTTTTTTTATGACAGCCTCCATTTATTGTAAATGTTTATTTAAACAACTAATAGGAGCAGAAACATAATTATATAATTAAAAAGCTTATATAAAAACTGTGTTGTGTGCAATTTAAATATTTATATTAAATATTTATTTAATATTTATATGAGTGTTGATTCATTAAATAATTTGGTTCATTTTAACCTTTATTATTATAATACTAACTGACTGTATTCCCTATACAGTGTTGGTTGTGAGATTGTTTTCCTCAACAATGACGCACTGTACCTGATATATATCCAGACAAACTGATATTGAATTGAGAGTTGTGAATAAGAATTAAATCAATTCATGAAATCCGTGTCAATTCCCAGCCTATAAAACAGTGAACATAGATTTGTGTAGTTTATTTCGCCACACCCTAAACAAATCCTGTATTTGTGCTTTTAGCACTCTAACATGGAATTGACATTTTTTTAAAGAATAAAATGTCCAATTCTTTTATTTTGCTAAGATAACTGAATTTATTTAACCTTTTGATGTTTTTTTGCATAATTTGACAACTATGACAAATGGATTGGAAATACACACATGGTCAGAATTGTTGGTACCCTTGGTAAATATGATCAAAGAAGGCTGTGAAAATAAATCTTTTCTCTAATACACATTGGACACAAGTAACGGTATTCAATACTTTTTGAAACCTCCATTTGCCAAACTAACAGCTATGAGTTTTCTCCTATAATGCCTGATGAGGTTAGAGAACACCTGACAAGAGATCAGAGACAATTCCTTCATCCAGAATCACTCCAGACCCTTCAGATTCCCAGCTCCATGTTGGCGCTTCTTCTCTTCAGTTCACCTCTCTCATTTTCTACAGGGTTCAGGTCAGAGGACTGGAATGGCCATAGCAGAAGCTTGGTTTTGTGCTCAGTGACCCATTTTTGTGTTGTTTTTAAGGTTTGTTTTTGGATTATTGTCCGGTTGGAAGATCCAGACATGGCCCCATTATAAGATTTCTAACAGAGTCAGTCACTTTTTGATTTTTTATCTGTTGGTATTTGACAGAATCAGTGATGCCATGTATCTAAACAAGATGTCCAGGACCTCCAGCTGAAATATAGGCCCACAACATCAAAAATACAGCAGCATATTTCATTGTACACATGGGGTACTTTTTATCCCTGTGTTCACCAAACCCATGTTGAGTGTTTGCTGCTAAAAAGCTCATTTTTTAGTTACATCTGACCATAGAAGCCAGTCCCATTTGAAGTTCCAGTCGTGTCTGACAACTGAATATGCTGGAGATTGTTTTGTGGTGAAAGTATTTTCTTTTCTTGATTTTCTTCTTGAAGCCCTCCAAAACGACATGTGGTGATATAGGTGCTGTTTGATAATTTTTTAAGGTTTTCTGACCCCGAGACTCAACCTTTTTCTGCAGTTCTCCAGCTGTGATCCTTGAAGAGTCTATGGCCACTCAAACTCTCCTTCT
>JAFVLL020013009.1:0-31202 GCA_021397915.2 Tor tambroides | reverse complement strand
ATCCAATAAAAGCATTGATGGGAGTGAAAAGTTCTGTAGTTGATCTACTGACGATGCACAAATGAAAGAACATTTTCACAATGACCAAGGCAATCAACTGTCACAGCCGTATCATGGGCAAAATGGGTTAAGACATGCTTTTTGGTCGTTAAATAAAGGCACAAATACCAGTAAACTGACTACCGCAAGCCTTAGTAAATCATGATATATTTAAATACTTTTCCTCCCATAAATTTTGCATCTTAAAGGGAAACTCCTACAAATTCATATGCAATAAGGCCAGCTGTGTCCATGGCTTTTATCACTAGTTTTTTAAATGCATGTCTTTCACTCTTAAAAATATATATTTTTTTAATTTTATTTTTATCAACGGTTCCACAAAAAGCCTTTACAACCAATGGAACCTTTCAACTGCACAAAAGGTTCTTTATAGTGGAAAAAGGTTTTTTAAATTTTTAAAATGTTCTTCACAAAAACTCCATTTTGGAACCTTAATTCTTAGAAGAGCCATTTTTGGTTCCCCAAAGAAACTTTTAGTGAAAAGTTCTTAAAAGAACCATTTTTTCTTAGTGTGTAGAACATTTTAACTATCTCAAGACCAGTATAAAGAACCTTTGGTGCAATGGAAAGGTTCCATGGATGTTAAAGGTTCTACAGGGGACCATCAATGCCAATAAATAACCTTTATTTTTTAAGAGTGTAAATCCTGACAGTAGTTTTTTAACGGGAAAAGACAGTTTGAGATGATACAAGCTGTTAGTAAATTAGTTTTTAAAGTCACAATGGAAGTAGCAACAGATCTGTTCTTCCTTGACATTCATCTGAGGGTACTGGTTTATCGAAGAACAAAAAATGTAAGGTGGACTCAGTTCTGTGCCAGTGTTTCCCAACCCTGTTCCTGGAGGCAAACCAGCAGCACACATTTTGGATATCGCCCTTATCTGTCCCATCCATTTTAGGTCTTGGAGTCTCTACTAACAAGCTGATGAGTGAAATCAGGTGTGTTTGATTGGGTAAAGTTCAAAAAATGTTGGTGTGCCTCCAGGAACAGGGCTGGGAAACACTGTTCAATGCATCAGCAGTTGATTAGATTTTGAGATGTGGGTGTTTTTCTCAAAAGTGGAGGCAGATGAACGTGAGCTTGCAGTGGAGTTAAGATGTATAATAAGATCTATAAACATGCATTTAGTAAACAGATAGGACGAACTTCCATTTCATGCCAACTTCAGTGGGAAACACAAGGATCTGTTATTCTTCAGGTTTCTGGTGTGCTATCAAACTCAATGCGTTCCGTTCTCGCTTGAAAACATGCGGTGTCTGTTTCAACGATGCAAAACAGTGGCACTGAACCACAAGCAGAGCGGCACAATTAAAAGGAGAGGTGGAATGTGGCAATGTGTCTCAAGACATTCAATATCAACAGACGCAGTCCAAGACAAACATGTCAGCCGTTAAAGAGTTATCATGTCTTATTTTATCTGGAATATCCTGTATCAAAGACCACCCAGAAGCAAACACAGCGTAATGTTGGCGACATTTCCTTTGAATGTTTTGGTCCCGTCTCCTGTCTCCTCTCCTTCATGCGATCTCCTCAGACGGCACACGGCTGTCACTGCAGATTCACCTGTGACTATGATCCGCATCTGCTTCTCCCCGAGGCTGTGGAGAAGAAATGCTTCGGTGCTGTATGCTAATGAAATTAGCGGTAGTCTGTCACACCACCTGACTATTTTCAGTGATTTACCATCAAATGTCTGGCAGGTTTGCTAGACATGGATTATACAAAAATAAAATGATCTGCAGTTCTTCAAAAAAAAACAAAAAACAAAAACGTGTAGCGCCTTAAAGCTCTGGTGGAATGTAGGGCAAACGAGGAGCCGCAGGAGGAGATCAGAGAGTTATGCAATCTGACTCTGTGATGATAAAAGCATGGAAAATATCCAAACCAGCTGTTATACTCTCCCAAAGCGATCGTCAGCCGCTGTGTCCTCAAGCTCAGCACTACAAACATAACTGACAGCTTCATGGTGTTAAAAATGACCAGGGAAGCTGTACCACAATCATTTGCTCTGTCAAGTAAATTAGTACTTATCTAAGGTCACAATTCACTTTCAATATACGATAAAAATAAAACATACACCATATGGAGCAGAGGAATGCTTTTAAGCAGCGCAAAAGGAGTTCACATTCCTGTGCCGAGCACCTGTTGACTGCATTTAGTTCACCTTTCACACTTATTCATTCAGACCTAAAAATAAAGTTGTATTTTTGTAAAGAAATTCATGTTGACAATTTATATTTGTCTACAAAACTAATTTCAGGGATTTAAGCTTTTGACGTTAGATCAATTAAAAAAAAAAAATCCTCGTGCAATCATGCAATCAATGTCAGTGTTAAAGGATGAAGTATTACTGAATCTCTAGGAGAGCTGTATAGTTGTATATACAAAATAACAATATATTTTTACATTAGAAGTGGTATGAAGCCATTATTTTGTACTTTTCAGTACCTGAGAACAACATGCTATTTGCAACACTGCAAAATGATCCTTACTTAGTATTTTTGTCGCATTTCTAATATAAATATCTATACATTCTTGAATCAAGATACATACTTGAGAAGCAAAATGACTTGATATATAAAGTCTTGCTTTCTGAGAAAGGTATCAAAATTTAGCTTACAACAAGAAAAAATATCTGCCAATGGGGTAAAAATATAATCTTAATTTAAAGGGAAAACAGTTTGAAATCCACTTCCATAATTTGGTATATGTAACATTCATGTAATTTTGATTTCATGTTGTTCACTGGTTGTTTTTGCCTTCTTTGAATCAGTTCAGATTTCAAAGAGTAGATAAGTATGAAGGATAGCTGATGTTAATAGCTGCTTTTAACAGCAATTCCTCATAACCTGAATCACTTCTAGACCCACACCAGTGTATAACTTTCCACTAAAGGGATAGAACGAGACCAAAAGAGGCATTGTATCAGTAAAGATAGCAAATAAGTGATGTGTCGCAGGACTTAAGCATGAGGCAACTCATCAAAGCCTGAAGCAAAGGACATGGAAAACTCATTAATACATTTACACCCTGATAAATACCCCCTAAATAAATGCCATCTGCCGGGAGAGAAAGAGGTCAGGGCGAAGAACGGATGGAGAGGGAAAAAGATTGTTTTGTAGTCCTTGAGTTTTAACAGAGTAAACAAGGATGGTTCTGATGGAAATCCGGATTGCGGATATGACAATAAGACAGCATGTGCAAGACAGATGGCATCTATCACAGACAATACGACCTGTGTGCTGAATTAAAATGCAGAAAAGGTGAGAATGAACGTATATATATCAAAACTAACAAACTGAGGTGACACGCTGCAGTGCACTCTGCCTTCCTCCATTCCAGCAGCATTCCTGCCTCCGCTGCGGCCAATGTCCTAACAACCAGCCCACTCCTGCTGCGTCTGTACCACCAATGGAACTTCTTTAACATTAATCTGCTCTCATTTGGAGTTCTCGCTTGGCTAATTATCCCATAGTATGGAGTTTATTAGGTGCTTTGTGCTTGCCTGATAAATGCACTGGAGTGGGTTTCAGTGGCAGGGCCAGATGGCTATGCCTGGAAGGCAATGTGGGATTGCGGTGCCCCTCCAAATCCAGCTATGGCACAAAGATACACACGCAAACATGCACATAACCTCGCTCCTTTCAACACCTGTTGTGAAAGCGGGATTCACTCCTCTTTCAAGCCTATCATTGTGGGGATTTTAATGAATGCTTGGAACGCTACTGCAGATTTATTGGCATGTGAAACGCATGAGAGCATCCAAAGATATTGAGCATGTCTGGAAATGTTTCATATCAAATAACCGGAGGAAGATTTGGCTGATCAATGGCATTCCCAACAAGAATGGATTGGTGGACTGTAAAAACAACACTTTTGCCTTTTATACATCCACCTATATTCAAAATATAAATAATACAGATCAAAAATCTGAAATAAATATTTCATTTAAAACCTATTATTATGAAATATAAAATATTATGGTAATTTTTGGGACTGTTTTCTGATTTGTAGAGTTTTGTTCTTGCACAGCTACAGCAGCAGCAGCTTAACCAAAGTGTATTTTATAATATACATATTATGGACATTTAAAAAGTATTTTTTCTTAATTAAATTTTTTTTTTTAATAATTGAGAGATAATTAAAGACTAGGCTTAGAAATGTATTTTCTTTGTACCGTCTGATAATGATCCTGACAGAAAGCTTGTTTTGTTAAGAAGCATCAATTTGGCACCAGGTAAAATACATGCTGTTACAACTTATAATTAATATTTGTGGTTACTTAGTTGTTATTAATTTTCTGCGAAATGTAGAATTAGACGAAAGCTACTAGGTATAGATAATTAAATTTCTTTAACCAACAATGACACTCCCATGTTCAAAGATACTCCACCCATTTGCCTACAAACATCAGGCAAATTATTCATGAGGAAAAACACTCAGGTGTGAATAGAGGTCATAAACAACTTGCCAGAAATCATGTGAACATACAGAGAAATTAAAGGATAATGCCAGTTCTGTCAATCATTTACTCCCCATCATCTTAAATGTTGACTTTTATTGTATGAACAAAAAAATCCAAGAGATTCAATATATATTCTTTTATGTTCTACAGAAGAAAAAAACATCATACAGGTTTGGAATGACATGTGGGTGAGTAATTGTTGACAGATTATTCATTTTGGGGTGAATGCTCCCTTTAAAGGACTTCAAAGGCAGGGCAGACAAACATTTCAATCAATTTCATGCTTGCATCATATATAGGTTATATAAATCAGTTAGAAAGAAACTGGGTGGAATTTTCCATTGACACTTCCAAAAGAAATGATCTCGGAAAGCTGGTTATGATGCAGGGATCCTGAGGGCAGAATGACAAGTCTCGTTTTGTCAGTTATATATGCTAGATCTCCTTTAGAGGTTTAGATGGTATTGAGGTTAACATGGTTTCATCAAGACACTTTCTCAAAGATTTTCCATACAAATACATTACATTTATAACTGTATTTTAGCTTTAACTAGAAACCAGGCAACCATTGTATCGGATGTGACAGTTTAGACGTCATAATGTGAGGTTATATGTCAATTGGGATTGATTATTCACTATGACTTATATGGTAATCCACACGACCAGTGCGTCATGGTCATTAGATGTAAATACATGTAAAACAATATCACCTTTATGTTCACCTGCTTACCTGAACAAACATAAAAATCAAATTGTCCTCCAGTTAGTCTATACTTTGTACTTCATAATGCACTTTTTCTTCCAGACACATTTGATGGAGTTTTAAAACAGGTCTCCTCTCTGCGCCAAGTCCCTGAGAGAAAGGCCAACAAATCAAACTGAGCAGAGCCCTGCGGAGGTCATGTGAACCTGAAAGCCCAAATTGTATCTCAGATGTTCAAACTGTCAAGCTGTTTTGTGGCTGTATCGGTTAACGCTTGGCATAGGAACTACACTAAACGGCAGCCCTAAAAGACTTAGTGAATCACAATCAGGAATGTTTTTTTAAAACCTGGAAAGATATTCGAAACCTCAAAACCTTCATTCATAACTAGCACGAAACGCATAGTGAACTTGACTCTACATGGAATAATGTTTGAATAATTTTCTCTAGATTTATCCAATGCTAAATGAACAATATTATCATTTTTAAACGGTTCCTATTATGCTCTTTCATAAAGTCTTAATTTGGTTTTTGGAGTGTACTAGAGTAGGTTTTCATGCTCGACAGTTCCATAAAAGCATTATTTTTCACATATTTTACATTATTGTAGCATGTCTGTTTCAAACAACCTGATTAGTTCCTGTTTCGATGAAGACCCTCCTTCAAAAGCATGAAATGTGCTCTGATTGCTGGCCCAGTGTGTTAAGATTGGCGAACGCTTAGTGTGTGTTGTGGAAATGACACACCCCTTACCATAACTGTGATATTCATCTGCTCAGCTGTGGAATTTTGCCATACCAATTCCAGCTCGATTCAGACACTGAGAATGTTTATGAACAACAGGATTGTGCAAAACCATTGCATGCACAGATTTTATAGAGTGGTATGATTTTTTTTCTATGGTCTAGGTCTATGGTCAAAGTCTGTTTCTAAAGCACCCAGCGCTTCTAACAGCAGCTGCGGTGACGCATTGATTTTACCAACTGGTGATTAGCTATTTAGAAGGCGGGACTATTCCCCGATTGCGAGTCGCAGTTTCTCCCATTCATAAGTCACAGGAGTGGACTTTCTTGGTATATCTAGGCCCGGTTTCACAGACAGGGCTTAGACTAAACCAGGATTAAATCTTAGTTCAATTAGGGGATTTAATTTACTTTTATAAACGTGCCTTAGAAAAAAAACATTACTGGTGTGCCTCTTGAGACAAAACAATAACACTGACAAATTTTAAGATATGTCAGTTCAACAAGCTTTCAGTTAAAACAGCTCAAACATGCATTTTAATCCAGGACTAGCTTAAGCCTTGTCTGTGAAACTGGGGGAGTCTTTGCTATAGTCTCTAGGCCAGTTTAACCAGGCCTCACCCCCACTTTTTTTTGTTTGCATATTCTGTGGGTAGGGATTATTTAAATGAGTGTTACTAGCTGCGTTTCCATTACAGATTTGTGCAAAACTTTCACGATATTTTATAAACGTTGATAAAAACTACTGCGAAATGACATCGTTTCCATTAATCGTTGTTATGCGAATAAAACGTATTTTTTTTTCTCTCATAATAAGTCACTGCCAACGGATGTTGGTAGGTTTACATATTAACATAACCATTATTTTTAATTGAAGGAGACATAGGCGTAATGCGCTGCAGATGTGTGCAGTGTTAAGGGGTTATCCAAGAATTAATGGCAAGGAAAGCCCCTTATACTTGAGAGCGGCCACGTATGAAGTGTTTCTTGGAGGTTATAGTACATTAAAGAATGATCATGTGATTTTCACATACGCCAGTGACCTGTAAATGCGATAAAACTGTTTCCATTGTAGTTTTGCAAAATATTTCTTTTCGAATTGCCTGTAAAACCACCTCTTGTGAGCGTAAAACTTTTTCTGCAACACAGCGTTTCCATTCCATTGGCCGTACTTTCAATTTGCAATTTCAATTTGCGCAAATGGAAACGCAGCTACTGTGAATTCACAATATCCAGAAGAAGTGTGCTATAGTACAAATGAGCTTCTTGAAAAGTGTTTTCTATTAAAGAGAATATCTCCTTTTAGAGCTGACTTTGAGCTGTGTAACCTTGCATATTTGTTTTTATGCTCAAACAGCAACATTACACACTAACTAAAGCTGAAAAAGTGAAAAAGCATAAAAGAAATGTTTCCCCCCGATAATTTACAAATACAATAAAAATAGCTTAATTTAATTCTTTTCTTGGTCACATAATAATGTGCACAATATTTTGATGTGTCCTGAAGAAAACTGCCTGAGCTAAAAAAGTTCTGCTTCCAGTGAAAGTGCTAATCAAGGAAGTGTGTGAGCAATTCTGCTTCTCCACCGAGAAAAATGTCTTTTATTTCCCTACAATGAGCCGTGACAACCTCTTTCCTCGCTCTGTGAGAGCAGCTGGACGGAAGGCAGACGGGCAGCTGAAGGGATTAGAGGATCAATCAGCGAGACGACGAGGGGTAACAGATAATCAGCAAAGGGCCATGTACCTAGAAGTCATGCACAAAGAGAGGGCATTGTGTCCTTGAGGAAGGGTGGTACCTGTTGCTCGACTCTCACGCAGCATCAGATCTCCTCCTCGCACTGACAGCCAGCACCCCACGGCTCAGCTGAGATGAAAATGTCAGTAAAAGCTCACGAAGGGTTGAAGAACCCTCATTAGAGGAAACGAGACACCTTTTTCCTACATAAACATGTTTCTGAAATTCCGTTTTAAGCAGAAAAACGGGTTCTCACACTGTTCTGAACAACATGTCCTAGACTAAAGACCGAGGCAAAATCCTTTGGACGAGGCAGTTGGAAAAAACAAAGCGTGATGAATGAAAAGAGACAGAGTAGAGGGTGATGACAGGGAGAGGTATGATGGGGAGGGACCGTGGGAGCAATCTTAGAACTTCAATTATAGTCAAAAGTCATAAAATCCTCTAGAATTGCCTGCTGACGCCCATGAGTGGTGAACTGTGGAGATATTGATGGGAATGGGCCAGATCTCCAACATGCAGTTGTCATTAAGACAACTGTAATTACGTCTGGATGCTTTATGCCTTGAGTCATGTGACACTTCATGACTTTAACACCACCTCTTCATGGTGTTAAAACCATCACCTGTGTGGCCTTCAAAGAATTTTAATATTTACAATTAAAGGTGAAGTATGTCATATTGACAGCTAGTGGTTGAAATGGGTACTGCAGTCCAAGTTCAAAATATTGCAGAGAGTTGTTTCTCCTGCTCCCTTCTCACACGGGTTGCCAGATTGAGGACATGCAACAGGAACAAGCACAATTAAATAACGGAAGGCGACGACTTGATTTATCAGCGTTTTAATATTCCTCTGTTCATAAAGCTTTTTAGATGGATGCCAAGGCTTTTTAGTTTGGGTAGAATCTGCAATCATTGACCCAGTTCATTCTGCAATACGCTTCCACCAACTGGCAACCCAAGGTGTGGAAATACTATTGGTTAAACTGGCAGTGGGCGGAGTCACACAGACCAAAACAAAAACAGACATTCTGACATGGAACACACATTTCAAAGTCGAATAACTGACTGTGGCATTGTTTTTTTGGAGAAACAAGTATGTGAACTTAACATGATTCCTAAATATCTGCAAACATATTGTGGTATTTCATGCCAACAGGCAAAAAATTACACACAGCACCTTTAGGCATGTGATTTCTGCATGTCTTTCATTCACAACTCGACAATTAATAGAGCTAATGAAAGACAAGGGAGCTGTTTTTCTGTCAGCAAGCAATAATCTGGCATTAGGACTCATCATCAGGCTGTTGGGAATATGTGTCTGCGGGTAGGAACAGACAGGAGTTGCAGTGACGTATCAGCACCTAATGTTGATAGATGGGTCTGCTTGGCATTGTGTGAATGAGTTTCTATATTTGGACTTAGATTTTAAAGCCTCACAGGTACATGCTGCCTTGAAATACGTCTGTTTCGAGTTGTGCTGTGACCATACAGCAAAGTATGTAGGTCAAGCAACAAACAAGTTTCAAAAGAGGGAATGATCTTGTTGGCAGAGAGCGCAAGGTGGCACCTCTTGCTTTGGGAAGAAGTTACTAACTCCAAGTTTAACCCTAAAGCACCACATTATTTTCATGTTATGTCTGGTAGTCGATAAATAGCCAATGACATTTCGGTTTCAAAGCATGTTTCGTGCCAACTTCTTAGGATGAGTATCAGTTTGTATCGGTGCATATCAGTACGTCTTAACAGTTGTAGCTAGAAAATCACTGGACAATATGTAGAGTCAGTTTTCAGTTTTTCTCACAAGGATTTTACTTCTTAACAGAGTTTACTGAGCTTTACAATACCAAAATGCAGAGGCAAGTGTTGATAAAAACTGCAAGAGAGAAAAAAGACTGATATATGTTAGAACTGCATTTTGCACTAAACTGTTTTAAATCTATAGAGTGACTAATTTCATTATCCTAGTATCATTAGCTGCTTAAATCATTAGGAACACACACATAGCAAACAAATAAAAATGTTTCCTGAGAATGACACATCCATCTTTGAATTGTCAAACTCTTCAGACAAATTCATTCTGCCCTACATATCTCAAGAAAAAAAACTAATGTTGTGACTGGTGTGCACAAAAGAATGGACTTAGAAATTGCCCAGACTTGCTGGTGCTTTTTTCCATAGTTCATTACAGGTTGTGAGAAGGACTGGCTGTTTGCAGTGGCATCAAAAGACCCCACAGACCACATGCTCAAATTGTCTATTATATCACTGTGGGATTTCCTCCTTTAACAAAGCATTCTCCACATGACCTCTCAGCGCCTTTGAACACCAACTCAAGTGTTTCATCTCTGACAGGGAGCTGTGAATGAATGATGAATTGCCCCGAACAAAGTGCTGTCGTCCAACACAATCAGACTGTTGAAAAGTACTCTCTGCCGACATGTTTACTTTACAGTCAAGGACGCTGCCTCTTCCCAGACCCAAATCTGCAGATAAATGAAGCTTGCATAGCACCGAGATGCCCAGGCGTTGTGTGCTGGACTGTGAGATTGACGGGCAGCGGGTGGGTGGGTGACTGAAGAGCAGAAATGGGCAGATGGTGGTCTGTTGGGACGTGATTAGGTGGCTTCACAGCAAATTGTCTGCAGGCAGGTGAGTTTAACCCCGCTGGGAAGGCTCAGTCTCACTCGGCTGTTACAATTAAAAAACTTTGAGGCCATTTTTTTATGTCCATGTCCATCAGGGCCACTGTAGTGCAAAGCTCCTAAAGCTGTTTTAAGGTTGTCTACAACAGGGGTCTTCAAACTTTTTGAGGACAAGGCCCCCGCTTGGTAGACAGAAAGAGCAATTCAAATATTGCATAAAATTTTAAAAGTATATATATATATGGGGCAGCCGTGGCCTAATGGATAGAGAGTCGAACTTGTAACCCAAAGGTTGTGGGTTCGAGGCTCGGGTCTGGCAAGGATTGTAGGTGGGGGGAGTGAATAACCAGCACTCTCTCAACCCTCAATACCATGATTGAGGTGAGACCCTTGAGCAAGGCACCAAACCCCCAACTGCTCCCTGGGCACAGCAGCATTGGCTGCCCACTGCTCAGTGTGTTCTTACTGTGTGTAAGCTTGGATGGGTTAAATGCAGAGGACAAATTCCAAGTATGGGTCACGATACTTGGCCACACACCACTTCCCCATAAAACAGCTTGATTGATTATAATGGGAGTAATCTAGTTAAGCCACTCACATGTGAATGAATGTGGGTAAGTTTAATAAAAAAGCAACGTTTTGAACAAAAAGCTGAGAAAATCACATTTTTGTCAAAGTCTACGTCTGGATCAGATTCAGAACGAAGATCAAAACATAGATAAAGTAAATCGAGTCCATCAAACCCCCCAAAGCTTCGCAGCTCTAAACTACTTCATTTGGTAACTTCATTTAATTTGGAACGTAAGGCAGTTTTAATTTAGATGCTGTTTAATGTTTGATGATTGCATTATTTTACATATGCATCTTCTTACATACGCGATTGCTTGATTTTGCTTCTTCGCCTGTGTTTGATCTGGACGTTCAATAGTCTTTCAGAGATCTGTAATAGCGCCCCCAACCATGAAAACATGGAAAAATCCGTCAATGGTGGGGAAAGAGTTAAAGGCTAAACAGTTTAAATAACCCAAATTGACTCGTATTGCTCTGAAATAGTCCAGGTAAACTTGCAGACAGCATGTTTTAGATGCTGATGGAAGTCTGCTGGGGAAAGAGGGCAGCTCGGCCCACATTAGCTGGATTTCCATCCCATGCTGGAAGGAATTATCGGACTGGAAAGCGGACAGCTGTCAGTGATCTGAGGGCAGAGCAGCAGTTAGTCTCGCCCCCATGCCAGGCCAGGCTGCCACCCCTCCACCGTCACAAATACCTATCTCAGATGACCACTGAACAACCAGTCACTGACTGCTAAAGGAAAAAATTATCTCATGAAAGAGTTTTCTTTTCCTGGCTTTGTTATTCTGCATTATCCATATTTAGCTCTTTTTTTTTTTAACAACCTCAAAACATTTTCCTTTTTTTAAATGGTCAAAAAGACCCAGGAAAGTGTCCTTAGAAAAACAGACTACATTTGTTCTGATGCTTTGCGGCTTGCTTTGTAGTTTGCTCATTAACCCCAGTAATGAAATAAGTGTCCTCAGTGTTGGTCTTCAATAAAACCACAAACAACCTGAAAACATGCAAGTCATGCAGTCAAGCTGTCACAGGACCTTGAGGTGGGGGCATTTTTTCCAAAACAAAATTCTTCTTAGAAACAGACGCGTGTAAACACTGCATTTATTGATCTATTGATTCAATTGAATTTGAATTAGAGATTCAACAACATGCTTTACCAAAAAACAAACAAACAAACAAAAAAGAAATAGCAAAACGGAAACCAGATTTTGACGTTTTCTAAAGAAATAATATGAGTGCTTACCCACGGAAAACTCGCAGCCACTGATGCTAAGATGTGTTTCCCAAAAGCATATCTCTGGAACTGAACCACAGGGCCTTAAAAATGAAGATGACAAAAGGAAAATTTATTAAGACCCAATATCTAAAAGGGCATTAAGATATCTAGAGTGCAACTTTGGATGAAAAGATATCAATCAAACTGGAGAAAAAAAACTTAAAGTGAATTTTCCCCATTTTTGAATGGCACGTAATACAACAAAGATTGTTAAAGTCAACAGATTTTATTAACAGACCTATCAATCTCTGTGTAAAAATAACACCATAATCCTGCCATCTTTCTGAAGTCATTTTGCCCCCTGTAATTGTCTCTGAATCTCATGTGAAAATTGTCATTTTGACCCCCCTTGACAAAATAGTGGATTATTCATTTAATATTGCATCAATGACATTTAATATTTTGGCTTTCTTCTTCATTTATGTATTTCTTTCACCAGAAAAAAAATATGAACAAAATTAAAAATTTGAGCAGGGGACCTCTGGTTGAGTTGACACAGGATGACCCAATAATGCTGGAAAAGAATGATACATTTCCTGATGCACAAAGTTCCTGTCAAAATAAAGCAATAGGTACAAAAACTAATTGTGTCTCAAATATGTTCTTTTTGACATATTGCACAAGGTTCTGGTGTGCGGCTGCCCTGCCAGTTGGGTACCATCTGTTTGCTATCTCTGCCTGATTATAACCAGCTGTGTGGTGGGAACTTTCTTTCACACAGTGTCACGCTCTCTGTCAATGCCATATTTCACCATCACATCCAGTACTGTCAAGATACCATCTCCTTATGAATCATAATTCTTATGAATGCCATCTCGGAAAACTGCTGGAGATATGCCACTGATTCGAAATCTCACTAATAATCCAACTTATGAATGGAGTACCACAAACAAAATAGACATGAAATTCTGGATGCATTTTAAAGGTGAAAAATTCAATGACTGTTTTTCATTCTCAAGCCGTTCTTTACCTTTATGGCTTTATTCTGTGGAAATCACAAAAGAAGAAAAAGAAGTTATGAATATACCTGTCACTCTTTTAAGACTTCAAATGCTCTTAAAAGCACCATAGAAATATCAGAAAAGTAATCCATATAATTGTACACTGTATTTCAAGTCTTCTAAAGCTATACAACAGTTTTATGAAACACAGACCCAAATTTAATCCATTATACACTTAAATTTTTGACATCCATTCTAGCTAGCCTTGGCAAGGTCATAGAGTTCAAAATAAACTGATATCTGATTCGTAAGTGACTCATTCATGCGAGCTGCGTCTTTTCAATGAACGTATTCCACAGAAAAGAGAAAGTCACACAGGTTTGAAAGGATATGAGAGTGAGTAAATGATGACAGGATTGTCATTTTTGGCTGAACTAGTATTTCCATTCATTTCTGCATCTGTGTTTGAATTCTGTGGCAATTTCCTCCCTTCTTCTTCCTCAGGAGCCCTTTCTCACATGACCACAATGTGTGGCTAATTCTGAGGAATTGCACTGCCTCAATCACTTGACATGCCCCGGCAGTTTTACCTCTCCATCTTCTCTTCCACATGTTAGGGAACCAGGGTTAAGAGGCAAGCTACTGAACATAATGACTGAGCACTTGAAAGGATTTGAATGGCATGAAAGAGGCACAGATCCGTCCCTTTGTAAACACAGATTCTCACGGGGACTAGACTTATGGAGAGATTAGCCCCTTCAATAAACAAGTGGATGTATCACGCTGCAAACCCGGTGCAGCTGGGCATTACTGCACCATTGTCCCGGGTAATCTGGGATGCTTGCCATTTAATCTGAATGCTATTAAAATCTCTCTTTTCCTGTGGATTACTAAGAGAGATAATAGAGCTAGTAGGTCGTCCTGACCTTCACATTAACTGCCAATCCCCCAGCGCTGCACTGAGTGTCTTCAAGTCTTCTCATTTTCAAAAGCACTAAGATCCCATGAAATCAAAATTGGAGTTGGTGGCTTTTATTCCATGTCTGTTAGCTTTGAGGTCGTCTATATGCTAGTGTGCTGCAAAAGTTGACAAAACTCACATTACGCGTATTTAAAATGTACAGTCTTTCTTTTTTGGGAAACAGTCTAAAATACCGATTACTCATTTTACATTCACTCGATTTGTCTTTCTAGAAATGACCATGACCCTCCACTTGACATCAGCTGCTTTCGACTAGCAACAGCAAATAGAAAAGTGACACAACTAAAGGTATTATTAAAAAAAAAAAGGAGCGAGCCCTTCAATATGCCCTGTCCCAATGTCTTGCTATAATATGGCAAGGCAGAAAAAAACATAGCATGTCATGGGGTCCCTACAGGTGCATTCAGTTCATTTCTAATTATTAGTTAAATAAATTAATGGTGTATGAGAAATAAATGTATAATATACTCACATTTTATGAAGACTCTAGCCAATTGGTGTAGAAAAAACAGGTCGCAAAATCAAATAATTATCAACAGAAAAATAAAATGTCCAAGCAAGCAGCACAGTAGAAATGAATTTGTTTGAACTGAAAACATCAGTTTTATTGACGCAATCTCATACAAGCAAGACTTCTGTTGCTCAGACGCAGGTAATATTCAGACCGATTTGAGTGTGATGTATACAATAAACAAGAAGTCAGCACTGAACAGCCACTCACATGATATTATACACAGTATTGTCAGTTTGTGTATTTTTGCTCCCCAGATCCAAAGAAAATAGTTCTAAACGAACTCAAAGCAGAATCAACACTGAGCAACAGAAGTGGCATTTCCTTAAAACAACTGTATGCAAGTTTTCATCTGTTCGAAATCATTCTGATGTACACTGACTTCTAAGAAATGCAAATATATCCTGTTTCTAGCTTGTAAAAGTCTGTCAAATGTATATTAGCCTATGTGCAGCGTGGCCCATCTTGTTGCCAACATTTGATTACACATAGCCTACACATTCAAAGGCTTAGCAGACAAATGAATATGTTTCAAAAAAAGTAAATGTTTCTGTCATTTCCATGTTATTCCTTTTGTTGTGGTTGTAATATCTCACTTTATCGGTCGACATGGTCCTTCTTGGTTTTTGAAAGCACTTAGATTGCCAACAAATGCACGTGTACAGCCATCCACGGATTGATGAGAGTAAATATTTACAACAGTGACACAACTGCAGGGGGCTACAAAGTTGAAAAAAAAGAGAAAAAAGAACATAAAGTTGCTGTATTGAATGAATCATGTTTTTGAACAAATCTGTGTTCTACATAGTAGGAAAAAAAGTATGTGAAGTAGTATGTTTCACAGTATTTATAAAAGGATAGGCAAAATGTACCTGGATGACTAATGGACGCATTGGTAGCGCCCTACGCCATTGGGAATGCACATTCAGTGGACACTTTACTATTCCATGGAGACTAATGTAGTATGAGATCTGAAATTTAATGCGTCCATATCAATATATTAAAAAGTGCAAGACCACTGGGGCAAAGAAGAGAAAAACAAAAATTCGCTGAGTGCACCCTTAAGCAAAAAGGTTCAGGATCCAGTTATTATATAAGACAACAGGTCACACAGGTTTTGTGGTCTACACACTGCGGGAAAAACATCAAAATTCAACAAAAAATATCAGAGTTCACTGACTAATTGGAAATAAATCGGCCCTGCTTAACAATCTGCCTATTGTGGGTCAAGAACCCGACTGTAGTAAGAGTTTTCCTTTGTGTCCTGACTTATGAAGGAGAAATCATCTTAATCAGCTCTATCCTGCCACGAACCCCCTCAATATCTGCAAGAGACTTTCTGACCCACAGCAAATTGGTGTATACCCCCATCTAGTGGACAAAACTCCTAAATACACCTCTTCACACTCTTAAAATCAAACGTTCTTCATTGGCATCTACTGTATGGTTCCATGAAGAACATCCATAGATGCTTTCCATTACACAAAATGTTCTTCAGATTATTCAAATGTTCAAAAGAAAAGATGGTTCTTTCAAGAACTGTTCACTGAAAGGCTCTTCGGGGAACCCAAAATGATTCTTCTATGGCATTGCTGCAAAAACATCCTTTATTTTTAAGATTGCAGTGCAAAATGAAAGCTGTCTGTTTGCCTTAAGGGCTAAAAAGCTCTCCGTTAGCATTCACATTCATCTAAATGGCAGTTGTAGTATGCAAATTCCATTCCAGAGATACCTTAATACATAAGAAAAACATAAGCCATTACATAATTTTGACATCATTGTGCTGATTTTAGGCCAGAATTGAGCCCCCATCAATATAAAATATAATTCCTATATTATTACCGGATATAGGAACAAATGTACAGTATAAACATACTATATTCATTGTTCATAACTGGTGATTTGAAATGCCATTGAAAAATGTCAGATCACTTTATGAAAAATAGAGAATTATTTTGAACGAACCACAGCATTTAGTCTTGAAGGAAGTAAACCAGCACTATATCTGAATAGCCTATAAAACTGGGAATATACATATTAACTTTATGATGAACCATGGCCATAAAAAGACCAAAGATTGACAAGATGTCCCTTGATTTTGCTGATCTGAATACGGGTTTCAGGTGCATATGAACATTGGTTTGACAAATTTACAAGAAAAAAAAAAATGGCTTTACCAAAAAAGAATCACAAAAATTCAACTCTGTATTTCATTACAAGTTTAATTCAACATTCACTGTAAGTTAATTATCACTCTCTAATTCATATTTAACAAAACATTATTAGAAAATGCACCGTATAACAGCCAGTCTTCTGATTCGAGCTGCTAACATGACACTTCCTGCACACGCTCAGTTACATCGTTCACTGGGGATTCTTACATCCGCTTGTACCTTATACAACAGCATGTGGCGAACAGGGGCGAGACAGAACGAGGAGGAATATTCATTAACACTGATTAGCTTTTCCTTGGGAATATCTATAGACCTCGCTCTCTCCGAGTAAGACACTGAGTGTTACATCTGAAAAATTCAACTAAAAGGGTACACATGAAACAATACAGTAGTAATGGGTGTAATATATTTGCATTTAATATTTTAGTAAAGGACGGAATACTACGTCAGTATGAAGTGCTTTGCACCAGAGATGCGGTCACCTGTGTCACCTGTCGACTCATTTGGATTTCAACTGTACAAGGTAAAACAGGTAGAGAGCGTTTAACTATCATAGTTACTACAATAGCTTTACTGCCTGACCGCAGCATGTTACAAGTTCACATTTAACTTTTCCATGCAGTCATGCAAAAAATTCACTCCGATGAGTTGCAGCTTGTAAACCAGAGCCACGCCGATGAGCTTTCCAAAGTACAAAATATCAGCCCATCCCACCTGCAGGTGAGCTCTCTGTGAGCAGGTCCGCTAGGAAGCAGTTCATTTGTTGCCAGAGCACAGGAAGTTTGCTCACCACTTCCTGTGTTAGAGAGTCTAGAGAGTCCTCGCCTGATTGGGCACATTTCAGCTCTCACACTTCACAACAGACATGCAATACGCAGACCAAATTAATTCTCAGGTTAGGTTGTACATTTATATAGATTTATACATATTTATATCATTCATATATTTTCAGGAATGTTAATCTGTGTGTGATTTTGTTCGACGATACAAAATTACTTTTCATATGACACATATAAGCAACATCATAAAAGCAGTCTCTTTCTTTAAAAAAACATCCCTTAATAAAAATAAGTTCTATTTGTGTTTTGTTTATTTTACAATATATTTTCTTTTCCGCTCCATCTTCTTCTCCAGGTTTGGGACGAGGGGGGGTTGGCTAATATTACAATGGGCACTTTGTGCAGCCGCACTCCACGGTGGTCTCCATCTCCTCAGAAAAGGAGGATCCGTCGGAGCACCTGAAGCTGACCTTCCGTCTCCGGCTCTTGGTGGGGGCGCAGCACAGGCCCGAGCGGCAGGCGCCGGGACACCGAGCAATTTTACTGGTGGAGGTGCAGTTTTTATGGCCCATATTACGCTTGAGCAGCTCACGGACCATCTCTCCTTGGCACATCGGCTCTGGGTGGAGGAGGGGATGGAGGACAGGCCATCAGATAAAGCATTTATATAAGAGATTAATAAACATAAGGACTTTCAGGACAAATATTGACTTCTGGCAAGCTACAGATTACATGAAACAGCATTTGTAGCACATTTAACTGCTGTAACAGCATATTTTTGATTAGGAAAATAAAGTATGTGAGAATTTTATTCATCAGGACTTGTTTAGATGAAATAGTGTGAAGCAATCCAATTCATTTTCAACACTGAGAAACTGATTTTTAATAACAGGTCTGCTATGAGCTCTGAGGTTATTAATCAAAGGTGCACTACACTACATAGAATGGAAAACTCTATTTACCTTGGCATAGTTGAATAATAACATTATTCCCATTTCCTGCTCAAGAAACATTTCTTCTTATTATCATTAATTATGTTGAAAACAGTTGTGCTGCTTAGTGTTTTTTGTTTTTTTGAATTTTGAATGGTATTGTATAGGCAATGCTTATTTATTAATTTGTGAATAAATACAAAACAATCTCATGGAGATCTTGGAGAAAATGAAAGACTGCTAAAAAATGACTGGTTGTTATTATTGCACTCTATCGAAATGAGATATTATTGCCAGTATCAAAATATTATTGAGATATTATTGTATTATTTTTTCGCACTCATTAAGTTTGGTTACATCAACAGAAGAAAAAAGTCATTTAAAAAGCAGAGTAAGTTGAAAAAAGTACTTGAATGGGGATCATCATCTTATTAAATTACAATTAGTAAATGGATCTACGTACCTAAAACAATATAAGAAAAGAAAGGATGATAGTGCAAAGCGTGAAAGCAACCTCACTGGAAGATTATGAAAACAATAGGTTTTTTCCTGTAGAATAATGTGCACTGATGAATTGTGCACAATAAGACCATAAAAATAGACTTTTTGTAATCTTGTTTTTACATTCTTTGTGTAAAAACCTATATATATTTATATAAATATCTAACTATATACAGTCAAACCAAAAATTATTCAGACACCAGATATAATTTTTTGATATTTTTTTACTAGTGGGTGCAGGACACTATAGTTTATTTATGTAAGTGAGGATAGCAAAATAAAGTAAACTGTGACATATTATACCCCAAAATTCTTCATACAGTGGACTACCAGTAAAACTGATAAAAACTTGGGACCAAAAATTAGATTTGACACTTTGACCTGACCATGTTTTTTTTTTATATACCTTTCTATCAAAGTTATTCGACATTATCAAGATGAATTTGTTCTGATACAGTTTAACTCTGACTTCTTGCCATATTTTATTACCTAAACTATAGCAAATAAACTGATAATGTGAGAAATGTTGAAGGTGTTTGACTGTATTTCTATGTGTAATTAAACACCTATAATTTCCTATGATGAATAACGCATGTCTTCTGCAGTGCTGTGTCTCACCTGTTTCACAGGACGGCCCGCTGTATCCAGCCTGGCAGTGGCAAACCGGCTCTCCGCTCTCTGTCACCCTGCACTCTCCGTGAACGCAGTGCAGCCCCTTACAGACGGCAGACACTGCCCGCTTGTCACAGAACTGGCCTGAGTATCCATCTGCACAGGAGCAGCTGTAGGAGGAGCCCTTCGGCACACACACACCATGCACACACCTGCACAGGAAGAGAGAGGGAGGAGATTACTAGGGGTGGGAATCTTTCAGCACCTCATGTTTCGATTCATATCGATTCTTGGGGTCACGATTCGATTAAAAATCGATCCACGATTCATGATTTTTCATCAAATTTTTTGTGCACAACTGGATGTCAAACGCACCAGTATTTTGATACAAAAAACACACCAGTCTATAGTATGGGTAGTCCTGACTCAAGAAATCAGTGTTTCCTACTAACTATTAACTTCCTAATAAATCAAAAATATTTTACACTTCCCATTAGGGATGTGCCTGCCCTTACAAAAAATAAACATGGATTTACAACAAATAAAACAAACAAAAAAACATTGTTACTATAGTAAAACTATGGTCACCATAAATTAACCATGATTTCACTACACTAACCATAGCTGTATTTCCAGTAAAACTGTGTTATACAAATGATAATCAATACGGCAGAAAACCATGGTTACTACACCTTTACTATAGTAAAACCATGGTTAATTTTCATAAGGGCGAATCCAAACAATTACTGTGTTCGGAAAAGAAATGACATGTACTACCCCTGAAGTGAATAAATACAAGATGGGAGAAAAAATATATTTCAATGCTTTCTCTCGCAATTCTGTCATTTTACTTTCACTTTCGAGATTCGCAATCAGACGTACTCTGTTTATACTAACTTACACACATTTTACAAGATTAGATGTTTGTCAGTGGTGCTCAAATCATTTGCCATTGTCCTATCAGTCACCTCTCCCTACTCTGTTTATGTAGTAAGTGAAATTTTATGTACTGTAATGTATCAGGCAACTGCTAGCAAGCGGCTAACCATGTCCCTTTAGTGGCTCCGTAGAATGCGTTGTTCGTTTTCTGTGCCTTTCCGGACACGGATTCACTATTCGGCCTACTTCATAAAAGATCAATAATTAATATAATATTTTTCCAAACACTTGCCCTCAGTGAAAATGGGGCAGGATGTATTTGCTTTTCCTCCTCCACTGCTATTGCTGTTTTGTTCTGACAACATCATGTTATTATTAGCTTATTATTATTATATTAATTAGAAGATCAATTTTTGTATCGATGCGAATCACTAGAAGACTGAATCGTGATTCATATGTGAATGTGAGTGTCTGCGTATGTGCTTATGTGTTTCTGTACAGTACCTGCTGCTCTGACAGGGGCTCTGGGAGCTGGTCTCTTCACACAGAGGGCCGCTGTGGCCAGTGGGACACTCGCAGCTCACGCCTGCCTCTCCTCTCTGCCTGCAGGCCCCGTGAGCACAGATGCCGCAGGAGTGACAGCCAGGTAAGATGCCCTCTACCCCTGCCAGTCCACCACCGAGGTCCTGGAGTTCTCCGTTGAGCCGTACGTCATGAATGCAGCCATTAAAAGACTGGAAAGGACGGTCTGGACCCGGTCGCAGGCCTGCTGTGTCAATCAGAGAGGGCACACCTAAAATACCAACAACAGCCAAATATTAGTTCACATACTTTGAAACCTTTGAAATGTCCCTCGTGAAAATGTAATATGTGACCCTGGAGCACAAAACCAGCCTTAAGTCGCTGGGTATATTTGTAGCAATAGCCAAAAATACATTGTGTGGGTCAAAATTATCCATTTTTCTTTTATGCCCAAAATCATTATGATAGTAAGTGAAGATCATGTTCCATGAAGATATTTTGTAAATTTCCTACTGTAAATATATCAAAACTTAATTTTTGATTAGTAATATGCACTGTTAAGAACTTCACTTGGACAACTTTCTCAGTATTTTGATTTTTTTGCACCCTCAGATTCCAGATTTTCAAATAGTTGTCTCTCAGCCAAATATTGTCCGATCCTAACAAACCATACATCAATGGAAAGATTATTTATTTAGCTTTCAGATGTTGTATAAATTTCAATTTCAAAGAACTGAGCCTTATGACTGGTTTTATTTCATACTAAGTATAGTTCAAATCTATTAACATATTTACTGACATATCACTCGAGACTTACTGATATAAAAATAATAATCTAATTATATTTGGAGTACTACTTGTCCACAATGCACATTTCTTAATATTAAGCCTAAAATGTGTTTTAATGTCACTACTGATGAGGATTATATGATCTTTGAATAATATAAGTCTTTAAATACAAGATATTTAAAGTGTACCTGAAGTATATTTACAATAGTTCCACTTTAGTACAATCAAATATACTTCAGTATATCTTAAGATGAACTTTAGCACTACTTCCACACAATTAAAGTGAATTAAACACAACATTAGTTGCTCCAGTTTAGCAGACTGTAAGTATACCAGTTTAGTACAGCAAAAGTACAATTGCATGGTATTTTTATATATATATATATATATATATATATATATATATGTAAATGTATTTGTAGTATACTTAACATGAAATAAATTTATTTCAAATACATTTTTGTATATTTATTTTTTCACTAGGGGTGGTTCTGATGAACAATGAGTTGTTTTTGATGCTTACCGCCTATGTAGAGCTGTGTGTTGTGGTCCACAGCTGGAGGACGGGGGAGTTTGCCCAGGCTTTTCGGTGCCCCTTTATCCACCACCAAACTCAGGGTCTGATTCTGGATCAGTACCTCCACTGTGTGGAAAAGACCATCACTCACTGACTCCACACTGCAAGAAAGCAGAAGAAACATTTACTATATTTTTAAATTAAAATAATCTGAACTGAGTGTGAAATAAACCATTTCAATATTTATATGAAAATTATGCATTTATTTTATTTCCAAGGAGGCAGTGTCAGTCAAGAGCATACTTGAGATTAAACATAAGACAAAATGAATGAATGAATGAATGAATGAATGAATGAATGAATAACTAACTAACTAAAATCAAGCTTGGGGTTGTAAGATTTGTTTAATGTTTTGTTTAATGAAAGAAGTCTCTTATGCTCATTAAGACTCCATTTATCAGATCAAAATACAGTACATTTAGTAAAACATTGTTCCAAATTCAAATAACTGTTTTCTATTTCAATAGATTTTAAAATGTAATTTATTTCTGTGATGCAAAACTGAATTTTCAGCATCATTACGCCTGTCTTGAGTCTCACAAAAAACCTTTAAGAAATATTTCTTATAATGTTCCTTAAAATAAATAACACCAAACTTTGAATGGTAGTATATCACTTGTGATCAAAATCCTTATTGTTGTGTCATTTCCAATCAAGCTTTTATTTTTGTAAATTCTGCAGTGTGGAAATATTATTTAAATGTGTGTATTTTGGATACAAAAAAATACTCGTTATAAAACGACTGTTTAGGCCTTAATGCCTGTTTTAACTGATTGTATCATGTCACCCCTGGGGTAATGTAACTTTTGAAAGTAACATTTTAAGCCCAAACGAAAAGCCTGAATGTGCAATACAGAATCTCTCCCCACTGTCTGAAAATGCCATGGTTTCCACATTAGGCTCCGTCAGGTGTATTTTCAGTGAATTTGGCACTGACGTGGGGAGAGTTTATGTTGTGGGAAAAGGAGAGCTTGTGTTGGCCATGAGTTCACTCTTTCTTTGAGTTAGCACGCTCAAATCACATCCTGCTGAGCTTGGCACTGTAACTGCGTGAACTCCTGAGAGCGATTCTGTTTCACACGGTCATTTTTTAACCATTGAAGAGTGCCGTTTGTTCCCAGGTTCCACGAAACCTCCATGAAACATCTCATAGACTATGAGAGTGTGCTCTGACCGGCACAGCTGGATTTTCGCCTGTTTCCTTCTTAGCTTCTTACAATGTGGTGCATGTAATGCGCTGTTTGGCCCAGATTCTGCTGACTTCTAAGATTGTATTTTGTTTAAAGGTGAGATTTAGGGTTATGTACTTATCAGTAGCCTCTGAACTATGAGAAAGCAGTCTGCTCAGGCTATACAGAAACCCTAGTTTTGTATTGTAGTAGTTATTGCTGGATGGAGCACAAGCAGCTAGAGACAGTGGTTTGGCAAAGAAGCCCAGAGACCAACAGAGAGAGAGGAGAAGGGGGTGCAAGAAATGATATTGTGGCGAGTACAGTATATCTTAATCCCCACCTCAGCTGAAAACAAGGTTTTCCTCTTTTTCTGTCATTGCAAAAAAAAAAAAAAAAAAAAAAAAAAAAAAAAAAAATATATATATATATATATATATATATATATATATATATATTTATTTATTTCTCTCTCTCTCTCAAATGTACTAAACATAAAAACAACAATACAGCATTGCCAGCAAATACATTAAGCAAACAAACAGGCTAGCATTAAAATGAGCACATTTTTGCGGGCAGGCAGCAAGTATTTGCGCTGGCTCGCGATGTTATTTTCCATTGCTGAAATGCTGAGGCCATAGGTGCGGATAGAGATCAGTGTCCCCAGATATAGGGGGGTACGGTTCATGGAGGTCTTGGCTGAACAAAGACCCAACACAGGCGCACGTGTGGTTTGAATTACAGGCCCATAATTCAATTCCTGTTTCAAAATAGGCTTTTGCAACAAACACTACAGTACGCGGGCTGAGACCCCCCAAACATCTCAAGCCCGTCCATTTGATACATCAGTACCACCATAGATGAACGCCTTTATTATAAGGACATTTTCATCCACTGTCTCCGGTTTTGACAGCCGTCTTTCATTAAGAGGGCCTACATGCCGGCTGGGAAGGAAATGGGAAGAGTATTTTGTGGAAAAGCTGGTGAGAGTGAGAATGTAATGGAACAAAGAGGAAGATTCTATTATGAGAATGAAAACGTTCTTAATCAGAACATACTGTATATCTCACCATGGGGGACAGAAGTCATCATTATGCAGTGAAGCTGTAGGACCACTCGGGGGCACCAGAGATCAAGATGTAGCCTAGCACTTGCAACTATAGGCCTTTTGTTCATATTCTGACAGAAAATATCCTGAGGCTGTAATATTTTTAGAACGGGGGGGGGGTTGAGAAGGTGGAGTGTCTTTGATGTGCGGCTAGCCTACATATTAGCTTCAAGCAGCCCATTAAGGAGCTCAATAAAAACAAACAGAAACCCGTGGAAGATTTCAGCAACCTCATGTCACCCCTCTCGCGCGAGGGGAAGTCAGTTTCCTGTCAGCTGAAAATAAAATACTCTGTTTTTCATCGAGCGAAACCGCATTATAAATGACACATACACAAAGTTAGGAACTATTACCGGCTCCTTCATCTTGGAGAGTTATCTAGATCAGCAAACCTGGAGACATATTTACATTTTCCAGATTCAGTTACGCGGTACTATCATTTGCTTACACGAGCTAAGAGTAACGGACTGCAGCTGTGAAGTCAATTATGCCTTTCTGGAACGTGAATTGCTAAACAAGGTTATGTAGCGTTTAAGAAATCATAGGGTGTAGCTTTGCTCTACAGATGGACTGAAGTCAACAGGTAACATCAAATCACTTGTAAGTAGCAAGGAACAAGGTCTCATCCTTAGGATGAGTATACATAGCCTTCCTGAAGCACAAACAGGTTTGATTCCTGAGGAGAGCAAGAACTGATAAACTGTGTACATGAATCCAATATTAGTCTTTATATGCTATAATATATATGTGACCCTGGACCACAAAACCAGTCTTACGTCGCTGGGGTATATTTGTAGCAATAGCCAAAAATACATTGTATGGGTCAAAATTATCCATTTCTCTTTTATGCCAAAAATCATTAGGATATTAAGTAAAGATCATATTCCATGAAGATATTTAGTAAATTTCCTACCATAAATATATTAAAACTTAATTTTTGATTAGTAATATGCATTGCTAAGAACTTCATTTGGACAACTTTAAAGGTGATTTTCTCAGTATTTTGATTTTTTTGTACCCTCAGATTCCAGATTTTCAAATAGTTGTATCTCAGCCAAATATTGTCCGATCCTAACAAACCATACATTAATGGAAAGCTTATTTATTCAGCTTTCAGATAATGTATAAATCTCAGTTTCAAAAAATTGACACTTAAGACTGGTTTTGTGGACAGGGTCACATATGCTATGGTCCTGGGGACCCACTGCTCTGCACATTTTGTATGTCTCCCTTATCTGACACACTCAATTCAGTTCATGGATCTCTTTCCTAACGAGCTGATGATCTGAATCAGGTGTGCTAAATAAGGGAGACATACAAAATGTGCAGAGCAGTGGGTCCTGAGGACCAGGATTGAAAATCACCGCTATGAAAGGTACATTGCTGTTCAAAAGGTTGGGATCAGTAAGATTTTTAGAGTCTCTTATGCTCAACAAGGCTGTATGTATTTGATCAAAAATACAGAAAAAAAATCAGGAATATTGTGAAATATTATTGCAATTTCTAATATTGGTTTCCTATTTTAATATACTTTAAAATATAATTTATTTCTGTGACGCAGTGCTGAATTTTCAGCATTATTACTCCTGTCTTCAGTGTCACATGATCCTTCAGAAATCATTCTGATATGCTGACTTATTATCAGTGTTGAAACTGTTGTGCTGCTTAATATTTTTTTGGAATCTGTGATGCTTTTTTCTTGATGAATAAATAAAAAGTTAAAAAGAACAGCATTTATTCAAAACAGAAATATTTTCTAACAAGTCTTTACTATCAGTTTTTATCCATTTAATACATCCTCGCTAAATAAAAGTATTAATTTCTTAAAAAAAAAAAAAAAAGAAAGAAAAAATTTACTGACCCCAAACTTTTTAATAGTATTGTAACACAAAATTTCTCTTTTGAATAAACACTGTTCCTTTTAACTTTTTATTTATCAAAGAATCCTGAAAAAAGCATCACAGCACAACGTTTCCAATATTGATTATAAATCAATATATTAGAATGATTTCTGAAGGATCATGTGACACTGAAGACTGGAGAGTAATGATGCTGAAAATTCAGCTTTGCTTCACAGGAATAAATTATATTTGAAAGTATATTAAAATAGAAAACAGTTATTTTAAATGGCAATAATATTTCACAAAATTACTTTTTTCTGTATTTTTGATCAAATAAATACAGCCTTGATGAGCATATGAAACTTCTTAAAACTCTTACCGATCCCAAACGTTTGAATAGCAGTGTAAATGTAAGAACACTACAACTTTGTGTGTGGACCGTTAGCATTAGCATCCCTCAGCTTTGACTGTGCTTTCTTCTGTTGTTGCATTAGCGCTGTCGCACTTAGCCAAGCCAGTCTTAGAAGACCACAACCGTTTAATCTTCTCAAACCCAACAAACTTACTTCAGGTCCAGTCACGGTTCAGGCTGAATTACCACTATTTTCCCTCATTCAAACCTTCTTGCTCGCACAGGAACTTAGTGCTAATCTCGGGTGAAACGAAAACAGGCCATAAAAACATACCCTGACCCCTCCTTGTTTACCCTAGCGCTGCTCAGTGTTAAACCCGGTTGATATGCCAAACATTAGCTGCATTTGGAGAGCTGTGGTTAGGCGTGGCACAGGATGGGGGCAGGGAATGCTGCAATTCTAACATTCTCATTCAATTTCCTGCAATGTTTCCACAAACCACCGCTTCTGCCGAGGAACTGCCCACGCTGCTGCTTAAACTAATACTCAGATTAGCGTGACATTTAGTAAAGGGCAGCGCATTAACACGCTGCATGGGCCCGAGCATTCATCTCATGGAAATGAGGCATTACTGCTAGTTAAGAGCCTCCGTTGCTCTCCTCCCCAGTGCATATATCAGTCTCTCCATCCCTCCCCACACCCGCACCCGCACCTTCCGTCAAGACAGGATCACATTGCAGAGATAAGTGTCCTTCACTCTTCGTCGGCTCTCAGTTGCTCCTCATCTCTCTGGGGTCTGATCTGTCTTCTTTCCCACCAACATGTTCTCATTCCTAACTCGTCACATATTGACGCTCGGTCAGGACCCCTTGGCGTTGCTTTTTTTTTTCGGCATGCAGGGTGCTCCATTGTTTTCAGTTGTTTGTCTTAATTTAATGGTTTGCATGCATTTGCAAAAAATAGAAATAATTTTATATAAATTTATACTTTCATTGGCGCACCTACCCCCCCCACCCTAAACCTACCCACTTCTGAACAATATAAAACATGTAGCATGCAAATAGAAGTACAGTCACAAGTATTTATTGCAAAAACTGACCATAAACAAGCAGTATGAAAGCATGACAGACAAGTTGTGTTGCATTCCAAGTCTTCTGAAGCCATACGATATCTTTATGCGAAGAACAGAGTAAAACATAACGTTTTAATCGCTGAAAATGAAATTTAATCGCTCCGTTAACGCGCTCACATCACATTCAAAAACATACTCCTGTCCCGTAGCATGATGCAATCGATGACCAATAGCATTTCACAACCAAGGCTGATGTAAGGCTTCTTCTGGTGGCATTTTTTGAATTTGCGAACAAACCTCAGCACATAGGATGAGCTTTATGGCGGACGGACGACAATCGCATCTATTCCTCTCACAAATCAATCGTTTTGCCTCGGAAGACTTGAAATATTAATACTTTTTGAATAAATTATGACTGTAGTTGTATCTGGCTGTTATATCTTGTGTTTTATTGGCAAACGGTAGGTTTAGGGGCAGAGGTTGGGTTATGTGCTCCTAAATGTGTAAATAGGGTAATATAAATAAAACTGTTGTGACTCTTTACATTGAAAAATCACACCCCAACATATATGCAGTAATGGCAATATTATTACCCAATATATAATTGAATCATTTACATTACATTTACATTTAGTCATTTAGCAGACACTTTTATCCAAAGCGACTTACTAATCATGACGATAAAATTCCCAATGCCTTTCGCGTCAGCATACTGATGCCAAGAGTCTCTTATTTAAAGCAATGGAGGACCACGCACGTCAAAAAAGTATGCTAAAGGGTCCTGACCAAGCGTCAATATGTGAGGAGTTGAGAGTGAGAACGTGTTGTTCCCACCGCCCCTTCCCTCTCACCATTTCAATTATCTTCATCAGCGTTCCTTGTTTTTCCTGTCAGGGATCTCTAGCTACGGACGAGGTGTAAGAAGAGCTGAGCGGGACCTGTAGATGGTGTGGGAATCTTGCTCTGATCTTCGCCCCACAGAGTCTTTATGACCCAGTTCCACATTTGAAGTCAAGCACCCGCAGAGAGCCACTGAACCAGACTCAGCTCAGGAATGCTCCAACCACAGCCTCAAAACTCTAGCTTCCACGGTGGGAAAACCAAAGCAAGGGAGCTGCCCGAACGCTGCACCCACGTCCAAGCGTTGCGGCGTAGGACGGGTTACAAATTGAGCAGCTGGCTCTGTTAGCTCTGGTTACACATTGTTAACGCTAACTATGACATGGAGAACTCTGAAACATGTTCGCCAGACTGGGGTGTGCCATGGCCAAATAAGCTAAATTGAGACGGAAGGACGTGTTCTTTCCTTGCACTTCCTCTCCTCACATGTGAGCCTCATTCTTTACCCCAACACAATGGGGTGCAGATATGCCAAAGCCACAGTGCACAATGTTGCTTGGGGAAAAACAAGATAATTAGAGGGTGAGCATGGATCTGTGATTAACTGTGGGTGCCATGATACATCTTGGACTTCGTAGGGAGCTGGCAACAAAACTTACTTCATTCAGTCACACCACTGCATATTAACCTAAAGGGGATGTCTAATGCTATTTCATGCATTCTGACTTATTTACACTGCTAGAGCTGGATTCTCATGCTAAACATAACTAAAGTCTCAAAACATGAGTATTTATGTGCCAAAGACACTCCTTCAGGGTTCGTATAAGTTTCGGAATGTTTTTTTTATTTTGAGTATGACCCTGTATGACATCATAAAGGGCGGAATTCCTTTTATGGCCACCTTTCCCGGAAAAGCGCGCACACATCAACCAAAGCGAGGGCACGAGCATGCCCATCAACGTGCTTCATTCGTTAATTCGTTAAGTCAATTCATTTTTTGTCCCACAGCTTGCAGACGATCGCTACGCAAAAGCTTTGCGTGCTTGTGACTTTTTAGCTCCACCCATGGCACGCCTCAAGGAGCTTCAAAGAGAAGCGTAAAGCTGTATCTGTCTTTTGTAAATCTGATAAAACTAAAGACACTTCGGAGATGTGAAGGATGCAATACTACTCTATAGGTACTCAAGATTAACATGAGTTTGGCAGAAGTCCTAGCCTAGTGGTTAGTACATTTGCTACTGCATCACATTAAGCCGTGGTGCTCATAGAGAGTGCTCATTCTGCCCGCACCAGCCTGAAAAATACAGTAACCGGTTACATGTAACAGAATTACGTAATTTAATTACAAAATAAATGTAACTGTAATCTGTTACTGAGAAAAAATGTGTAATTAAATTACAGTTACATATGAAAATATTAACGATTACATCTAAATATTTTCACACACATACAGATTTGATTGATTTCTTTCTCAAATTGTACTGACCAGTCTAAAATATGAGACACCAATGTTTCAGGAGTCACAGACTAGGACACATTTGATAACTGTTTTATTTCCTATTTTGGTTTATGTATATGCTTTATTTTTTAAGATTAACTGTTTTTTCCAAGGCATTGTAATATGTCAGTGTTTCCTGTCATAGATATGCAAAGATTTGACTTAAAAAACAGTATCATAGCTATTAAACTATTACTTGTTATGATTTTAAATCTGTATTTAACCTCAGAACGATCTCAAAGTAAAAAGAGGTGTTAAAGTCTGATTTTGTGGTGGCTGTGCTTTAAATTTTTATAATCTTAATTCAAGTGATGAAGGATGACAGTAATAAGTGTTGAGCACTACTGTAAGGTTAACCCTGCCTGCTCGAAATGTTTCAAAATGATTAACAGTTTAAAACATTTGTTAGAAAATTAGAAAAGTAATAAGAAAGTAATCAAATGTAAACAGTTACATTATTTTTATGAAGTAATTGAAATAGTTACACTACTTATTACAATTTAAATTGGGTAACTTGTAATCTGTAATCTATTACATTTCCAAAGTAACCTTCCCAACACTGGAAAAATACAACTCTTAGCAGGGTTTATCGAAATTAATGATAACATTGGATTTTTTGGTCATTTCCCATTCAAGGAGATAGAAGCTGTCCTTAGAAAGCAGCTGGCTGGGGTATTCCAAGATGGCTGCAACTTGAAACAACAGTCTATTCCTTCTCTCTTTACTTTCCTCTCAATGAAAGACTGAAAAACTGTGCAAGTGCTTTAAATGCATGCTTGCAATAAATACTAGAAACACTGGAATTAAGTGCATGCATTCTCAGTCCGCAAAGACAAGGAATCTGGTTGAAATGTTATTTTTCATGCTGAGACTCCCTCACTGAGCAATCGATTCAGCCCTTGCTGCAGGCAGAAGGGAA